>CAAKHB010003814.1:56971-95439 GCA_901007665.1 Aeoliscus strigatus
AATCCAGCTATTGTCACAATCTATTCTAAAGACGTTCTATGATTTTAAAGTCCTTCAACAACCAGAAATATTCAGCAAGAACTGCACAAACAGTATACAAATATTTCTGGAAGATAAATCTTGATCATTTCATGCTGCTTATTAAGATACCACCCATCTGACGGTGTTCCTTTACAGTTTATAATTTCACCATTTCTAAAAATTCATCCATATTTTTCACTTTACATTTGGGGAATATATGTATATATATATGTGTATGTAAAAGATAATAATGCATTTGGAAAGTGCGTTTTAGAAACTGTCTATTTACCACTGACATGTCTGTTAAATTCAGTTGACAAACCAAGCGCAAGATTTGTCTTGTGTTAACATAGTACATGTGAATGCACCATCAGTCCGGTGCAGCTTCTGTTAACTACCGTTGGGGGGCGTAGATCTGCGGATACCGTTTCCCGTTAGTCCGTCAAGCTGCAATAGTCAAGCCTTGACATTGCGAAGATGGAGGCTGTTATGGTTTAGCCCAAGGTGCATTAAACGCACAAACTGCGAGTTTCAGAGGCCTGTTATGACAACATTTCCAGTTTGCTCAGGTAAATGGAAATCGATCTGGCTTCGTAGATAACGAGCAAACGTCAGGGCCTTTGCAAAGTTGGATAGCTAACACAAATGATCACCAGCTAATGTCAACGTACGGGCTAGCTCAGCTAACATTAGCGAAGCCAGTTAGCAACGTCGGGTCAACTACCGCGTAGTTTGAGATAACTGATGAGGCTGCTCATAGAACAGCGTTGCTCGACTAGCCTGATTGTCTAATCTAGACAGACAGCTGTGTAACATTACGGCAGCCAGCAGCTAACTTCACCCAACCCAACCTAGAATCAGCAGATGTTTTGATGCCAGCGCTAGCTAACATCAGCAAGCTAATCATATTCAGATCCGTTTCCTGGTTGTGATTCTTCGGCTTGTTACTAACCCGAGGTTTGGCATACAAATAGAAAGAATGCTACTGTCATTTAGCTGTGTGATTTAATAAACATATAGATAAATCCACGTTGTTTAACACCTCCAAAGAAATGTTCACTTCCAACACTTCCGTTCTCTTGACGAAAGGAACATAATGCTTTAGTATTTTATTTATAGCACATACATTCAGTTCACGATTAAAACAGTATTTACGTGCTCCTGCAGTACAGTCTTCATGTAGAGTTCTAGCTTGAAATCAACCTGATCGACCTGTTTGCTATTTTAGATTACCCATCTCCACTGAAGTAGCGCGTTAACGACTTAGACGAGTTAAGATTTGTGTCCCAATTGAGCTTTACTCTAAAGTTGTAGGTTGTGATCACAAACAACTGTCAGAAAAGATATAGTAAGAGGTGGCCCTGTTGCCAGGTTTGTCAGAAGAGCTGTGGTTTGAGTTTAGATGACAAGTACAAGTATCACTTTCTTCCTGACTCGCCCTGTGATGACTTGTGTTGATGCAGGTGGAGGCAGGAGCTGTGAGTAGACTGCAGTCCACACCAGCAGCATGTACTCCGAGTGGCGCTCCCTGCAGCTGGTGGTGCAGAGTGACCAGGGTCATCTCAGTGTTCTGCACACCTATCCCACCAGCGTGGGCACGGAGGTGGCAAATGCTGTGGTCAAGCCTCTGGGCACCGCTGTGAGCCCCGTCGCCACAGAGAACATCCTGAAGACTGACAAAGAGGTGAGAAAGCCACACTGAAGTTTGTTTTATACTGGAAAGCCAAAGTCACCAGCCTCACAATGTGATCTTGCAGAGGTTAATGCTACTGTCATGTTATCAAATGTATTTTTAGATGCTCTGTGCAACACCAATGTTAAGTTGGGCTGGCACTATGTTACTTCATAAATAAACAGGCAATAAACATTTTAGCATCTTCTCATGGAAAAATAAGCTTCTAAATCTAGGTCTCCCAAAAAGCAGGATTAATAGCGAATCTCTTGACAGGCAAATGGCGATACTTCAGTTTTAGCAGCATCACAGGTGTTCTGGCCTATATAATATGCAGTAACTAAACACTATAAAATATGTATGATTATGAAAATACCAGACTGCTGCATTCACAAAGATTCCCTGTTGTTTTGCATGATGTGTTAAACGTTTGATGTAGCTGAAAGAAAATGAGATGGGAAGTGTGAATGTCATTAACATTCACAGTTCTGTATGACAAATTTGTGTGGGTTTGTATTTAAAGAATGCTTAGATAGCTACATGAAGACCTTTTTTTAATGTTGTCCTTATTTGGTTGCAGAAGCTGAATTATTTCAGGTTTCATTTGGGATGAAACTTGTCATTGCAGATGGATGTATTCTTTCAGGCAGTAACAAGTAGTGAAATAATTTTCCAATAGTTTCCAATATTAGTCGGTGGTATGTTGTCGATCTGATCTTCATCCTACTTAAAGATACAGTCCAGCTCCCTCCCTTTAGCTCCCTGTCCTTAGTTAGCTTGGTGTCATTGTGGTGATGAATCTGCAAACTGGTTGTAATGTACATTGACTCTGGTCTGCCGCTGCTTTGGTTCATCATTCCCTTTGTCTGAGCAGTTTCCCACGTGTGCTAAGAATGTTCTGACATGATGCAACCACTATTTTACTTTAGTGTAGATTTTTAAAGATGTATCATTTTGAAGTTTGATGATAGTTACCTTCACTGTTTGTGTTCTCTGTCTAATTAGTTTAATATACAAAGGAGTATCTCGTTGGCATCAGACCATTGGAGTGTTACAGACGTAGCTTCCGCCTCCTGGTCCTGAAACATAACTGAGACTTAATGTACAGGTTTGATGGATTGATACTGGCTTTGGCAAGCTGCACCTTTTCTTTGCTCACTCTACTTGGAGATATAGTCTCCTTTTCACTCCGATAAAACGCTGTATCATTTGCTTGCACATACTGTGGCAGGCAAGCGAGTCTGGCAGCTTGACAGCGAATGATGTGTGAGGTGCTGTGTTGGCAAAACATATAGTACTGCTTTCACAGATTTTAATGTAGAGTGTCTCGGTGGAATTCTGCTCAAAAACACAAAGTAAATGTTGCATCTGACTTGATGTCCACTCAGCAGATACACACGGCACATGGAACTTTTTAAACCTTGTTACAGCTTAGACTTCCCTTGTCCAGGGTCATGATTTTTGACTTTTCTAAATTAATAATTGACCTGAAACAGTGTTACTGCACTAGGGGCTGTTTTAATGGCTAAAAGGAGCAAAGATAAACTTTTACAGCACTTTGTTGTACTGCTAGCTCATCCCAACACATACTGAAAGCATGATCATGTGTCGTGGAGACGTTTGACTGCCACATACTGCAGAATTCTGCAGAAATGGGACTGATAATTCACCACCACAGCTAGGAGTGTAATACCCCACCTGATTAATTCAGATAGGAGTTTTGTCTTGAGAGCTTTCTGTGTTGTGGGATGCAGGGGTTTTGCAGGAGTGAACTCTCTTCAAATGACTTAATGAGACTGTTGTGGCTTCCAGGTGAAGTGGACCATGGAGGTGCTGTGTTATGGCCTTACGCTCCCCCTCGAGGGCGACACTGTCAAGCTGTGTGTGGATGTGTACACGGACTGGATGATGGCCCTGGTGTCACCAAGGGACTCAATGCCTCAGCCTGTGGTCAAAGAGCCCAACATGTATGTCCAGACTATTCTCAAACATCTGTACAACGTCTTTGTACCAAGGTATGTCCCGATTATCTCTTTGTACATATCTGTTTTTCTTGAAGTTCTGGTTGTGAAATATGCACAGATGAACCTTTACCTACCGCTCTAGAGCCACATTTCAAACGTTTGGTTAACAGGCGTTGATTGGAAACACAATGGGCTCTGACACATAATTAGTTTTCAAGTTGATGCCAACACTGATGTGCAAACATTTCCACATCTACCAGCAACCATTTGTAGTTTTCTGGTAGAAATGTTGATGCTGATTTCATGACATCACATCCCATTTCAATCACTCTTGTCTGTTCCCACAGACCTGAACAGCACAGTCTGAACCACATCAGACTTTGTCACCAGGTTCTGACTGCCGTCCAGAAACTAGCACGAGAATCCGTTTCCATGGTGAGGGAAACCTGGGAGGTACTGCTGCTCTTCCTGCTTCGTGTCAATGACACTTTGCTCGCCCCGCCCACAGTCGGAGGTAAACCCTGCTTGATCTGCCACAACCGGTTTTCATGTAATAATAATAGTTGCTAATAACGACGAATCCTCTCTTTCCAGTTGGGGTGGCAGAGAAATTGGCTGAGAAACTGATGGCTGTGTTGTTTGAGGTGTGGCTGCTGGCATGTGCTCGCTGCTTTCCCACCCCACCGTACTGGAAGACGGCCCGGGAGATGCTGGCCAACTGGCGGCATCACCCTCCTGTGGTGGAACAGTGGAGTCGAGTGGCCTGTGGGCTGACCTCCAGGTTAGGAAGACGATCAGCTTCATGTGTTTGTCACTGAAACAGTATTCCCCAATCAGACTGAAGTGACAAAAACAGGAGCCGTAATATGATACTTGTTTAAATCTTCCAGTGCTGGGAGTCTTTGCTGTGAGTGGTAATCTGTGCATCTTCATCCTAGACTTTTGCGCTTCACACATGGACCTTCCTTCCCACCTTTCAAAGTCCCAGAGGAGGATGCCAACCTGATCCCGTTGGAGATGGACAACGACTGTGTGGCACAGACATGGTACCGCTTTCTCCACATGCTCAGGTACATAAACCCACATTTGTTCTTTCCATCTCCAACAGAGAAATTAACTGAGTTTTAACTGAATTCCTCCTATCACCGTGGTCTATTTCCTGTCAAAAGAAACACTGTAGAAGTAATTGTTTGTCTAAATTTGATCTGGCGTTCTCTTCATTGCGTCCTTCTTTGCCTCCATTTCCCCACTCTTCCTGTAGTCTCAGTCCACTGTGGGGAAACACATTAAATGGACTGTTCTTTCATCATGATTACTTCTGTGCTAGACATGTCTGTCCGAAAGCTGTTTTTATTCTAACTTACGTCAAGTCAGATTTTATTTAATGTGGGTTTGTTTATTGTCTGTTATGTTGGGTTTAGGTTATACTTGTAAGTTCTTGATATTGTTTGTGTGTATGTATATGATTGCTATTGTATCCGGTTTGTGGACCCCTTTAAGACTAGCTGGTTGCTATGGCACCAGCTACTGGGGATCCTTAATAATGATATCAAGATAATTTGTACACCCCCAGTTCACAGCAACAGTAAGCTCATTTAGCATATGAACTATTCTAATAGGAACCCAAGATTCCGTGAGATACCTCTTAGCGACGGAGCTGTGGAAAAACATCCTTCTCGTTTGGCTTAACTCTTTCATTCTCTCCGTCGCTCGTAGCAACCCGGTGGACCTGAGCAACCCTGCGATAGTGAGCACCACTCCAAAGTTTCAGGAACAGTTCCTCATCTCCAGCGGCATCCCGCACGAAGTGGTGCTGCATCCGTGTCTGAAGCAGCTCCCGCAGATCTTCTTCAGGGCCATGAGAGGGGTGAGCTGTCTAGTCGACGCCTTCTTGGGTAAGAGCACGCTGGGTTTGAGATGAAACATGAAAACATAGCACACCGGCTTCACTCTGTCCTTTAGAAATATAAATGTGTGTAAGAACATAGACATACATATGTTACCTCACATCTAGTATTTATACCAGGGGTGTCTGACTCCAGTCCTGGAGGGCTGCTATCCAGCAGGTTTTAGATGTCACCCTTCTCTAACACACCTGATTCAAATCAACAGCTCGTTACCAGGCCTCCCCAGAACTTCACAGAGACTGATTCATGTGAGGTAGGAGCAGGGTGACATCTAAAACCTCCAGGATAGCGGCCCTCCAGGTCAGCAGTTTGACAGCCCTGATTTATACAATCAAATTCTATATATAAATACAGTTTATAGTGTTTTCATATTAAAATCACAGTTCTTTAATCTTCGGCACAGTTTATGTTGTATTCTCGTCATTTGCTCTGCACACAATTGGCCTTTTGCATTTCTGGTTAGATGCTAAACTGCGTTTTCTTGCCAAGCATCTGTACTATGTGCAAAGACAATACAATTGATTTTAATCTAAAGTACGTGATCCCAAGCTTTACTTAAGTATGTTTGATTCTTTTGGGTAAATCCAAACTGGAACATGTTGGGCCATTTACATCGTTTTCCAAAAACGACATGTCAGTGTGCGTTTGTCTTTTCATGCTTCAGGTGTCTCTGTTGAAAAGAGAGACGTACGGGAGAGATGTTGTCCAGTGCCGCTCTCTCATGGTACAGACATCTGCTGACGCAATTGTTCTCTTCCGTTGGGTTGATAATGAAGTGGTCTGTTTATTGTTGGTGCTGATGTTAACAGCTACTTTTTGATATGTCCCAAACGTGCATTCCCTGAAAGCTCTGGTTCTCCGGCCAGTGTGAAAGTCAGTCGACATGGATTGGTGTCAATCACAGTGATTCCTACTTTACCACTGTCTTGCATGTTAATGATTGATTGATTACAAAATTCTACCACCCTGAAACCACTTCACCCATGACTCTATCTTGATTCTTGCCTCCCCCCAATGATTTATTGTAGGCTTTGTCTAATGGGGGGGGGGTAAGGATAATTTCTTCTGCTAGTCACACTATATGGAATTACCACCGATTTCATCTTCCTCTGAACAGGCATATCCCGTCCCAGAGCTGACAGCGCCCCGCCAACCCCAGTCAACAGAATGAGCATGTCCCCGCCCCCTTCCGTGAGCAACACCACGCCCCCACACAGCCGTAAACAGCGGCATGCAGTGGTCACCAAAACCACAAGCAAGAGTTCAACTGTAAGTTCCAGCATGCTGGCGATTGAGAGTTTGTTTGAGATTGAAAAAGAAGGGAACTAGTTTATGCAAGGAACAAGGAAGGGTGCAGATATAAAATACAAGATCATTCTTATTTGTGCTCCTTTTCATTCACTTCATTCGAGATTTTTTTTTCATTTGTATTTACCATGTTTTAAGGATGTATTAAATAGATAGGACTATTTATTTAGGGGACAAAACACTTATAACCATATATGTAACCATATACATGTTTTTTGTTTCCTTGTGCCGACAGCAGAATCTGATGACATTCACCTTTGTTCTTCTCCCCTCTGCAGGGTAGCAGCAACCAACCAACAAAAGCATCCCAGCAGCAGCAGCAGCAGCAGCAACAGCAGCAGCAGCAAACTTCGTCCTCCCCGACCTTGTTGTCCAGCCCCAACCAGAGCAGTTGGGAGTCTCGGCCCCTGCCGGCTCCGGCACGGCCAAAAGTCAACAGTATCCTCAACCTGTTTGGCCAGTGGCTCTTTGACGCTGCGCTGGTCCACTGTAAGCTCCACAGCGGCCTCAGTCGAGACTCCAGCATGACTGGTAAGAAGTGAGACCATGGCAGTTAGCTTTTCCATTCATGCATGGGCAGGTGGGTGTTTTGTTGCCGTTCACTCGTATATGTATGTTTTTGTCTTTATTTTTTTTTGTTCTGTTTTGAGTCTTGTTTGTGGATGGGATGCCTTTTACTTTTTTCACCATTTACTCTGAATCTTCTCTGTGCCTTTCTGTGTGTGGAGGGATTGGTTAGGAGTGGTCTGGTATAATCTTTCATCAGATTTCTGATCCATGTACATCTCCCGTCTATTTAAACCTGGCTTTGAATCTGCACATGAACTGTACGGACTTCATGTCTCATGTTACTGCGAGAGCAGTCAGTGATGGCACACATTGTGTATAGGAGATAAATCTGTCGTATCGTTAGCTCCCCATTTCTTTTTCTCTTTTTGTAGTGTCCTGCACGTGTCTTCCTTGTCAAAGAAACATTCAGGAGTTGTAGTGGGTCAAAGGTCATCTGTAGAGGAGAACAAAAACCAATTCATGCCTGATATGAATTGATCCCAAATATTGGAACTGCTTTGATTTTGTGTCTCTCCACTATTTCTGTTATCTTGCAGCCTCTTTTATCCAAATTCTCCTTTCTTATAAATCTTGTAAGTAGGAACGGAAGCTTTTGTTTTCCCCCCTCACTTGATTTGCGTTTCTTGACCAGTCTTCCTGCTTTTGAGTTGAGTTCCTCATGGTCATCGCCATTTTGCCATTGATTTCTGTTCCAACACCTTCGTCATTCATACGTTCATCCGCGTTCTCTCAGCGTCTTCTAAAGATGACGGAATGGGTTCCACCAACTGACCACTTGTCTCGACCATAACATTGCCTGTTTGTGACAAAGCCACCTTGTTTTAAGTTGTCATTTTCTTTTTCTTTGGGTCTCACTAACCCTTATTATTTAGCTTTGGACCCCCCTCCCCCAAATTCAGCATTAATGTATTGTTGTAATTTCCTTTTTTTTTTTTGTCAGTTTTTCTGATTTGATTGATTTGGTGCCTCAATGCATGAAGTGAATGTTCTGTACCTTGAGTGAGTGTCATATAATTGCAACAGCGAGGAAGCTGACACAGGGATTTTGCTTTGCAGCCAATGAAAGATTTCATGACCCTTTCACTTGGTGATGCTTTGTGATAAGTACAAGTGGTAAACTCTTTGTGTCAGAATTCCCTTTTATGAATGCTCTCAAATGATGTGAGATTGTGTTTGCCGTCATCGACATCTTGTTCTACTTTGATGTGATAGAAGTTTAATGTCTGCTTCATGGTGCTTTTTAGTCATTAGAATATTTGTAATGTTGGTACACATCTATGTTTTGCCTGTTTTTGCATGACTACCAAGAACAGAATTTATAATTGAGGGTCCTTTCATTCTCTGTCTCTTCTGAACTCTCCGCAGCGATAGCCACACAAGTAGGTCTGGAGCTGAGACGGAAAGGTTCTCAAATGTCCACGGACTCCATGGTGTCCAACCCCATGTTCGATGCCAATGAGTTCCCAGAGAGCTACGAGGCCGGACGAGCTGAAGCATGTGGGACTCTCTGCCGCATCTTCTGTAGCAAAAAAACTGGAGAAGAGATTCTGCCTGTTTACTTGTCCAGGTAACGTGTCCTCAAGCAAGATAAATTCATTGTAACTGCACAGGAACTTATCTTCAATCTCTTGGCAGACATGTTTTTTTGATGTTTTTTTCTTTTTCATCTGTTTTTCTAGGTTCTACATGGTCCTGATCCAAGGCCTCCAGATCTCTGATTTTATCTGTAGACCAGTCTTGGCATCGATCATTCTCAACTCTTCCTCTCTCTTTTGTACTGACTTGAAAGGCATCAATGTGGTCGTACCATATTTCATAGCAGCCTTGGAGACGATTGTACCCGACAGGTGAGCGAAATACAGAATACACAATACATATGTACATACGTTGTATGCTGAATACCACGGCTGAAGTTATTTGAAAGAATTAGGAGACCACAGGCACAATAAGAGATCAGAAAGAAACAGCTTCTGTTGTTTCAATGGGAATTCACTCATCAGAATTCACTCATCAGATGATTCCGCTTAACAGACTTACGCTAAATTGTCTGCGTGGAAATTTCTTTTTTTTTTTTTTTTTTTCCAACTTTTGACAAATCCTGTCACAGTTTACTCTGAAAGTAGAAACTGGGAAGACAGAATCATCATGCAGTGTGAGCAGCAAGTTTAAGTCAGTCACCATACGCCATCTGATTAATTATGATTAGCCATGTCTGCAAATCCACGAGGATCAGTGTGATGTGATGAGTGATTGTCATGGTGTAGATGTGTAGGTCTACATAACAGCAGTTCTCTTAGTGAACTCCAGAGGTGTGTTCTGTTTCTCGGTAGGTGTCTTTAACATTCACCTTGTTCTCACTGCCTATGGCACATCTTCTAAGTACCTTCCTGTCTTCATGGCAGGATTTTAGCTGTAAATGTGAAAACGTGGCTCATAAATAACATTAGAAATGGATGAGGCTGTAATTACAGCAGCAGTGCAATTAATATTATGCAAACACCTCTCACCCCCTGTGATTATTGTTAATAATGATTAACGCAGACCTGACACTTCACACCTCACAACCTCACACTCAGCTGTCTGCAGGGAGAATTACTCCTTGGTGATGGTCAAAACAGTCCTAAAAAAGCATCATTCATTCAGTCAGGGAGACTTCAATTAATTTGAAGGATATAACCTAAAGTTTAAGATGTGCTCAACCCCATTAGGGAGCTGTCCAAATTCAAGATTTATGTGAATCCCACTGACCTGAGAAGAGCCTCCATCAACATCCTGCTTGCAATGCTGCCTTTGCCGCATCACTTTGGCAATATCAAATCAGAGGTAACCACGTCGGTATTTCCTTCATCCAGAAGGTGCGGCATAGAAGGCCTACACTCTTATCAGTTTGTTGTTACGATAGATTCTCTACCATGTTGATGTGTCTAAGGTTCTACTAGAGGGGAAGTTCAATGAAGAGGATGGATGGCCTCATGACCAGCCTGTGTCATTCCTGTCCCTGAGGCTACGTCTTGTCAATGTCCTAATAGGAGCCCTGCAGACGGAGACTGACCCCACCAACACGCAACTCATCCTAGGTATCTTCTACCTTTATCATCTCTTTTTCTAATGGCGTTTTTCCACTGCACGGTTCCAGCACTGCTCTGCTCTCCTCTGCTCTCACCCGGGGAAACGCAGGGTAGAGCTGTGCTGGAACCGTGTGGTGTGGCGCCCTGAGTTGCCATAACCTTCTCCATTTTAATTGCACTGGTACAATCTATTTAAGTGATTCCATGTTTCACTACTTTCACGTCTCAGGTGCGATGCTAAATATTGTTCAAGACTCAGCCCTGTTGGAATCCATAGGTGCACAGACTGAAACAGTAAGGCTTTGAAATGATTCATTCGTAAAGCTCTGTGACCGTCTGGATCATCAGGATTGCTGTGTTTTGTGGCACTAGGGGAGCTTAGATGGTAATCACGTGACAGCGAGGAGCCAGAGTCACAGCCGCACAAACAGCGGCATTAGTTTCAGCAGTGGTGGCAGCACAGAGGCCACCAGCCCAGACTCTGAGCGTCCTGCTCAGGCCCTGCTGCGAGACTACGGTAAGAAACAAATCAGACGTAGCATGCATGCTGTTTCATGTCATTACAACCTGCTTGCTGCTGTCACGTGACACTGCAATTACACTAACACCTATATTCTTTGTAGCAAACGTGGTTAAAGTGGTATGCAGAGTCAAAAAGCGTTGGGTAAAATGTCTTTGTAGGTGATACCAGTTCTTTCTACAGTTTTTCTGCTGTGCCTTGCTGTGAAACCAAAATGTGGCTCAGGGACATCCTGAGTCCCTGAGCGCATTGTGTCCTCTAAGATTTTGTCTGTTCTGCAGTAGCCCTGAGTAATGTTCTCACAACTTACGCTGCAACAAATGCTGCAACAATTAATCAATTCCTTCATTAATTTATACGTTTTTTAATGAAAAATAATCGTTCTCCATAAATTCCTAAATTCACAAATTGGTGTTTATGTGCTCTGAGTTTAAACCTAAATTCAGTGGTTGCCCTCATGTGTCCCCAGCTATATTCCCTCACATTAGACTGCGCTGCTCATTGGTGACTTTGTCCAGCAGGAAATGGGGGATGTTTGTATCGTTCCTGTGGGACAGGATGGTAGCGCTGTTGCATTGTGTTCAGAGCCGGACAGGAAACTCCAGTAGGTTAAAGACAATAGTAAATGCTTCAGCCATTTCAGCATCTTTTTCCACACTGTTTCTCAAAATGCAGCCAGATATCCATCGTAAATTCCGTAAAAAAAGATGACAGGCACACAATGAATCACAATAGAATCATGAGAGCTGCTCTTTTCCTCTGAAGCATTTTTGTTGGCACATAAATTGTCAGTTGGTTTATGATAAAACATTTCGCTAACTGAGATGAGAGAGAGTTGTAGTACATAGTACACAGTAATTCTAGTACACAGCTTGCACTAGATTTCATTGATATTTTTCTGATTCACTATTGTGATGTGAAGATGTTGCTCAGCCCTACAGTACAGTTCTCAGTCTAACCTTGCATGTGTAAAGGTCCTCTCAAACTCCTCCTCAACAACTTTCCCTAGCTATCCAAGATATGGATCCTGGATACGTCAGCCCGTGTGTCTTGTCTGCTTTGCTCTATTCTCTGCAGTGTTTGGTATTTTGGGGTGTTATATGGTCTAGCTCTTCCAGATACGGCGGCAGGCCTGCTGGTGCGAAGCATCCACCTGGTCACTCAGAGGCTCAACTCCCAGTGGAGGCAGGACATGAGCATCTCACTGGCTGCTCTGGAGCTGCTGGCTGGACTTGCCAAGGTAAAGCCTTGTTGAAATGCTTCAGAGAGTCAATAATCATGTAGTCAATAATCTGCAGTTGACATTTTACTGTCCCAGTCAATAGTTTGTCTCGACTATAACTGGTGTTTTCCAATTGCATTGGGTGTCCGATGTTCCTAACTCAGTGTCATGATTTCCGAGGTGTAAACACGCATCCTTTCTTGCGTTCCTAGTTGATCAACAGCACATTTCCTGGCTTTGCTCTCTTTGCACCAGGTCAAGGTGGGGGTGGACTCTGCGGACCGCAAGCGTGCTGTCAGCTCGATATGCGGCTACATTGTGTACCAGTGTAGCCGTCCAGCTCCTCTTCAGTCTCGAGACCTCCACTCCATGATTGTAGCAGCCTTCCAGTTTCTGTGCGTTTGGCTCACAGAACATCCGGACATGCTGGATGAGAAGGTACAATTGAATCTCCCTCAGTCGTACAGAGGTGAGGCGTTGGGGATGGGATTCTTTATTGATTAAGCTGAATAAACCTTTGTTTTTTTCCTTGAAGGATTGCTTGGTGGAAGTATTGGAGATAGTGGAGCTGGGAATCTCTGGGAGCAAGTCCCGACAGGAACAGGAAGTCCGACATAAAGGAGAGAAGGAGCACAACCCTGCTTCAATGAGGGTGAAGGATGCTGCTGAGGCTACTCTGTCCTGGTAAGACCCTAACGTTTACACACTGTTCATCAGCTTTACTTTTCATTTCCATCAGTTGTACATTGATAGATAATGTTGATTAAACTTTAGAAAAGAGGTTGAACTTTAAAGCCACTTAGCATTTGTCCATTTCTGACAGCTATGAAGGTTTTCTCAGTTGACACAGCAGACAGACAAGTATTGATGTTGCACTGCTGGTGCTCCCCAGTATCATGCAGGTATTGGGGGCCTTCCCTTCCCCCAGCGGACCTGCGTCGACCTGCAGCCTGCTCAATGAAGACACCCTGATCCGCTATGCCCGACTAAGTGCCACAGGAGCCAGCAATTTCCGCTACTTTGTTCTGGACAACTCTGTCATTCTCGCCATGCTGGAGCAACCTCTGGGGAATGAGCAGAGTCAGTTGATAACTTAGTGCTCTTTGGAACACATTTGCTGGTGTGATTATTAAGAGCATCAATGAAAGCATCTCTGTCCCTCGCAGACCCCAGTCCGTCTGTGACCATTCTGATCCGAGGGACGGCCGGCAGACACGCCTGGACCATGCAGCTCTTCCACCAACCCAGAGGAGCTCGGGCCAATCAGAGGGTGAGATCAGTGTCTGATCAGTGTCAACTCTACTCATGAATCAGTGACTGTATATCCAAAGGTTCACGTTTGCACAGAGGCATGTCTCTGTCTGCCTTAGAGGCAGAAAATAAAGGTTTTAGTGAACACTACACTCCCAGGTTTTGGAAGTTTGTTTTTGAAAAAAACTCAGACCATGTTTCTACTTGCTAAATCATATCGGCGTTGTAAATTCTCTTGTAGTGATGATCAAAACATTTCTTTTAACACCAAAACCACCACCGCCACCAGAGGCTTGCCGCACTGATCCGTTTGACGATGCTTCCTGAAGTGAAACACTTTCACATTCTAGAAATGTCATCACTGAATGATGAAGATAAATGCGGATTTTCACGTTCTAGCTATTTTCAACTCATCTACATTTAGGCATTGACCTCTGTCTGTTTAAACCGCTGAAGATCACGCAGGGTTAATGTTCAGCATGTTAATACATCCACAGCGAATCAGGACAAGTGTGAATGCAACAGCTGGGACTGATGTCAGTCTCCAAAACACCAGAAAGTCTCCAACTACACCAGAAAAAGTCACTGGTCACTACATATACGTTGGCAGCAGTACTGTTTTAGTGTAAGTTTTGTTTTCATTGAGTGATTGGTATGAATTCAACATGAGTTGAATGAGTCAGTGACTCAGTACAGTTTGTTCACCCATTTGCCAACGGGACAACACTATTCTCCTGGTCATCGTCAGAGGTTTCCTCTTCCTCATTGGATTTTCTTTTTACTGTCCCCATCTTAAGCCACTGCTACAGGATGATTTTTCCTGTAGGCTCGCTAAGGGATTGACTGATCGGTCGTGGCACGTGACCTCACAGTATAGACCTGCTTTGCTGTGGTCTGTCTCACTGACCCACCCCGGCATTTCTCCTCTTCTCTCTTCCCACAGCAGGTTTTCGTCCCCGAGGCCCGTCCAACACCCAACAACGGTGTGGGAATCAAATACAACGTCAAGCAGAGGCCCTTCCCTGAGGAGGTGGATAAAATCCCTCTCGTCAAAGCCGATGTCAGTATTCCTGATCTGGATGACATTGTCAGTAAGGAGGTGAGAGCTATTTCTATTTTTATTCTTGTGTCTACATTCTGGCCAATGACACACAAATAAAATCTCTCTAACAAAGGCAAAAACATTTGTTGTCCCAAATAGAAAATGAATACATACTGTTATTTGTTATTATACAAACTCAGGCGTGTTGCATGGGCTGGCAGGATGATTCCAGAGCCACAAACACATTGAGTAATTTCCCCCACGTGAGTGTTTGGACATGAAATGTCATTCAAGGTCCCTGCTGGATAAAAAAGGGTGAAATCACTTGGGTGGTGACAAATAAAATGGTGCTTTTGTGGGGATTCACAATCCATATATCATACTAATACTACTACTAATACAATAATGACAAATGTTGCAATCCACCTTTAAATCTTCTGGCCTGATTGTAATTAAATCAACAACATTCATCTACCAAAACCAGTCCTCTAATCCTCTACTTGTCCTGTCTCATGCACCTTCCTAGCTGGAAGTTCAACACGACAAGCTTCGCCTCCTGATGACCAAGCAGATAGAATATGAGAACACCCTGGAGCGCCACAGCGAGGAGATATGGAAGTCCAAACCCTTCCCCGACCCACAGATCGACTGCAAACCCCCGCCACCTTCCCAGGAGTTCCAGACAGCACGTCTCTTCCTCTCACACTTCGGCTTTCTGTCTCTGGAGGCACTCAAGGTTTCGAAATGTTTCATTACAACATTTGGCTGCTGATGGAAGCTGCTGGAAACAGCAAATCCTTTACTTATTGAAAGATGAATGTTTTGGATTTTTTTGTATTATTTTAATGTTAGTTTTTATTTCATTCATTGATTAAAAAAACACTTAAATATAAACAAACGTTTCCCAAATATTGAATGAAAAAGGGGAGACAGAAGAGTTATCTTATGTAACCTGCCCCTTTACCCTGAGAAATCAAATATAGACCGTAATATCGACCGTGTGTGTGAATATATGTGTATGTATATTAATTTTGATTATATTCTTTTCTTCTTATCTCATTGATAGGAGCCAAACAATAGTCGTCTACCTCCTCATCTGATCGCCCTGGAGTCATCCTCGCCGGCGTTCTTTGATGACATCAACTACCTGGACCTGCTCCCCTGCCGACCATTCGACACTGTCTTTATTTTCTACGTGAGGGCTGGACAGAAAAGCAGCCACGAGGTGAGTGAACATTGACTTTGTTTGTTCACCAGTGCCTTTTCTTTTTTGTATGCAAATATATTTCCATCTATTTTTGTGCTTGTTGATTTCAGATCCTGAGGAATGTGGAGTCGTCCACCAGCGTCCAGCCCCACTTTTTGGAGTTCCTGCTGTCCTTGGGCTGGCCTGTGGATGTAGGACGCCACCCAGGCTGGACAGGGCACCTTGACACCAGCTGGTCCCTTAACTCCTGCTCTGACAGCGATATACAACAGACAGGTGAGCTGCGGATTGGGAGAACAACTGCACATGATTGTACGGTAAAACTTCATCTACTTGTGCGATATCTGAGTCTTTTGAATTGTCTTCTTTAGAGGAGGCAGCTACTCCTGAGGACACGGGAGGATCCGTGTTCAATGGGGAGAAGAAAGTTTTGTATTACGCCGATGCTTTGACTGAGATTGCCTTTGTTGTTCCATCTTTAACGGAAAGTTCCGGTCAGTATTTATTCATCTTCAGTATGAACTGTGTATACGTATAAGTGTCATATGATATGAACCTAGCGAAGGGGTTCCAGAGATGGTCGCAGATAATGCTGTGTGATTTCCCAGAAGAGTCATCGGTGCACAGCGACTCCACGATGGAGGCAGAAACCAACACAGACCTCATGCCTGGTTTACTCAAACAACCCAACCTCACACTGGAGCTGTTCCCCAACCATTCTGAAAACCTTGAGTCGGCGAAAAAGGTGAACTGTGACATCTGATGGATTTATGTGGGTGTGAAACCTGTTCCTGATTCTTCTGGCTATAGCCTGTTCCGTTGTGAGCATTTATACTCTGGGAAAGTGTTACTCCAATAGCTGGGAAAGTCACGAGATCCCAGCTGATGTGGTCTACACAGTTCCCTTTCTGTAGATGCATGTCAGAGTACGGCGCAGGTTGAAAGCAGAAGTATGAATCATTCATCGTTCTGTGTAGGACTCCCTCTGACATTGTGAATTGCTCTCTTTCTGTAGCTAAGTCCTTTGGTAAAGACCAAGAGGTCATCAAGTGGGAAGTCGTTTCCACCTCTGGGTCCTGAGACAAAGGTCTTTGTGGTGTGGGTGGAGCGCTTTGATGACATCGGTAAGACTCTTCTCTGTCCTACCGTCCTGTCCACGTCTCCTTATGTGTTTCTGAAGTGCGTCAGCGCTGGATTAAGTATATGAACATCGTGTGCGTGTATGTGTGTGGGTGTGTTTTCAGAGAACTTCCCGTTGTCTGATCTCTTGGCGGAAACCAGCACAGGTTTAGAAGCCAGTATGAGCAACAGCACTTCCTGCAGGTACTGTCAGTTAAAACACCACCATTACGTCTAAGAACGTCATGTTCAAAGTGCTTTTTGGGGCCAGATGCAACAATGAAAAATGAAGAACAACAAACAATGATATCTTAAACACCATTAGCATAATAAACGGCACAACACAGGAAGTACAACGCACAGCGTGTGCACAAGCTGACTACAAAAAGGAAGTGTGGCAAAGCTGTTGGAGAGTCACTGACATCAGGAGTCTACTGATGTCATGAAAGACAACGGAGCGTTTTTTCAGTTTCATAGCCAAGACACAACCAAAACACATCCTTCTCCAATGTCTTCAAACCTGCTTGTTCTGTAAAGATGGGATGTGTGCTTCTTGCTCCTGACATAGGTCAGGGTTACTCGAGAAGGATGTTCCTCTGATCTTCATCCACCCTCTGAAGACGGGTCTCTTCAGGATCCGGCTGCATGGCGCCGTGGGTAAATTCGGCATGGTGATTCCACTGGTGGACGGAATGGTGGTCAGCCGCAGGGCGCTCGGTAGGCACCGCAAACAACTGTTGGCACATTCATGTTGGTTTGTCATGAGAAGAAGGTGTTAGCGTGCAGGCTGCAGCGAACGCCTTGTTGAAAGTACGTTTATTATCAGTGACGTCAGTGACATCTTGACCTATCTTCACCCTTCAAAATGTTACATTTCACCCCAGTGAGCTCCTGTGTCCCTCCAGGGTTTCTGGTGCGTCAAACAGTCATCAACGTGTGCCGACGGAAACGTCTGGAAAGTGACTCGTACAATCCGCCCCACGTGAGGCGGAAGCAGAGAATAACAGAGATTGTCCAGCGTTACCGCAACAAGCAGCTGGAGCCTGAGTTTTACACCTCACTTTTCCACGAGGTGGGCGAGGGAAAGCCTCACCTCTAACCCCCCTGTGGTTCTGTCCTTACACTGGCTCGCAAGCACACACAACACACACACACACACACACACACAACACACAGACACACAGGATACACTCATAGATCATTTACAACTGTGCGTACACACGCACACACACACACACACACAGAATCTTTATATTTATACTGTGCTATTTTGTTATTTATATGAATACATATATCAACACTGTCTGCCTTTGACTCTGAGAGCAAAGTGTGAAGACTCATGCCAAGGTGGAAAACGTTTCTATGTCACAGCTGCTCATTGAAGATTTGAATGGCTGAAGTTCAACAGTGTGTCTCTGCATATTTTAGGTTCCTGCTTTGTGGCAAAAGACTTTCTGCTCGTCTTCAACTGCAATACAATAGTTCCACTGTTGGCCTTTCTGAAATCCTACACCCTCTACAGGTCTGTCCTTTTAAACCCTCTTGTGATACGAGTGGATCTCACGATGGCTTGGTATTTAATACAGAGTCCTGAAATCCAAACCTGCATATCTGTTGTTTTCGATGTAACATTTTTTATTGTTGTATTTTTTTGCCAAGGAGAAAATACGTACGCACCCAAACAGAATGTTTTATGATCAATGTCACTGTCATTCACATCCTGACGCCTGCTGAAGTCTTCCTGGTGCGCACACGTCCATCGCTGCAGCTGACCGAGCATGGAGACATTTCCGTTTAGATTTCTATTTTTTAATTTTTCCAAGGATTTAAAGGACTTACTGTATGTGGAGGTCATTTCTGAACTTTCATTCCATCTCACATCAGCTGCTGTCAACACTGTGTGTGTGTGTGTGTGTGTGTGTGTGTGTGTGAGAGAGAGTGAGAGTAAGTAAGAATGTGTGAGCGTGTTTCGCCCTTGTGTGCTTGTTCAGCCAGTCAAGTCATTCACACTACAAGGAGTCTCTGACCCCTCAACATTTAAAGATGCATTGTGTCACTTTTAACAAAACGAGAATCACAAGTTAGTACTGTTTTGATTTCTGAATGACGAGAGCATTTACTGAGCTCGGGGAGTTTGCACGCAAAACGTTTGCAGGGCAAAAATGAACAGACTGCATTGTCACTGTGGGTTTCAAGTCTGCCGATACCAAACAACCACAGCACAGTTTTAAGTGTCTCACTGATCTCTAGACGCGGATTCACTGGCTAAACTACTCACTGCTGCAACGGCGTCACAGGAAAGTTACATTTGGGCTGAGAAAATCAAATTTTTTAAAACCAAGAAAAAGTTTAACATGGCAGATCAGCTTGGGTCAAAGAGAAATGTGCAGTTTGGCCTTCACCAAAAAGTAAATCTGCTTCACTTCTGTTTACTCACTGTACTTTGGTTTGGATTGAAGCCCTTTCACTGTCTGCCTGTAACAATGTGAACTAATTTATCACAGAGACGGAACAGGACGAACACCTCTAGTTTCTTTTGTTATATTGGAAAAGTCTTCATGCACTGAGCACATTTGATTTTTATTTTCAATTGGTTACTTTTGTCTTTTTGTACTTTTGCATCTTTTGAAAGAAAACCCTGCTGAAGGAATAGTTTTATCGTGTGATTATATAAATGAAGAAGAGGCGGGGCAAGTTTTTAACCTATCATGTCTAATTGTGTGACTCACTTTCTACGACACGCCTTTTGTTGGAAGGAAAAAGTACAGTAAATATGCTTCAAAGAAACTACATACAATCAGTCACACAACATATCCTGTTACTTCTTCGCCGTTTGATCATATTTAAAGATTTGCCGTGTACAGACGCAAAGGATGATATGTAAATATATGATATGTATAAGACCTTTACAAGTTGTTGCATTCCTCATGTGAGACAACAAAAGATGTTGTGTATGTATGTGTGGGAGGATCACAATGGGCATTGAATGTAACATGCATCAATTAAACTGCTATTTACATTTTCATTGCTCCCATTCCTAATATCTGCTTTTTTATGTTCACGTGAGGAATTATTGTAAAAGTTTTATTTTTCTCCAACTTATTGTTAAACTTCCAATTACATGATATTTGTTCATGTCATGTTTAAATCTAATAATCTTGAATGCGTTTTTAAATAATTGCACTGATGTGAACACTACATAAACGGGCTAAGGTACATAGCTAAAGCCCTACTTGAGACACTTCAGTTACTATTTTCTGAGTATTTGAAGAGGGATGTGGCTGGAGGTGGTAACCGTGGTCTGGTTATGAGCTGATGCCCGTGAACAAGCAGAGCAACGACTGCTTGACAAACAGCAGATTCAGGATGTGGTGACAGTGACCACAGAATTAGAAAATCAGAAAGTGATGTGATGATAGTCCTGTTTGGACCACTGGGATGATGATGATACCTACTTGCCATTCCCCATGAATACAGTGAAATGTAATGGATACTGAAAGCTCTAAGACTTAGGAATACTTTATAGATTAAAAGTTGTTTGCCTTCCTTTTATTATTAGGTCACAGATAAAGCAACATTTATTAAATGGTTACATTTTTTTGTATAAATTCTATCCCTATTTCTGCGACGTCTGACTGATCAGGATAAGCATCACAGTCCAAAGAGGTTCGGATCAACCCCCCCCTGCAGTCTGAGCACCAGTCAGTGACGGCTGCGCTCTGTGGGGATCCACCAGGGGGCGCCTTCCGCTCACATTTACAATCTGCTTCATAAACCGCCTTCGTGTTTTATGTTGAGGTGGTTATCACAACTACCGACGAGTCACCGATGGGTACAAGCACACGAACAAGTTGGACAGCGAGCTTAAAATTAAAACACGTACAACACACAGCCGTGGGTACATGTAAGGCCAGCCAAAGCTTTGCATTTGTAGTAGCAGACGGAGTTTGAAAATGAAAATGAGTAAACACCATCAGGATATTTACTGCATTGGCTGTGAAATGCAAAAATAACTTTGAATGTCTATTGCCTTCTAAATGACAGTGTAAACAGAGCTCCTGTCCCCGGTGTGTGGCTCCTGAGAGGAGAGCGGCCCCGGCACCGGGTCCCTCCTCCCCCCATCCTCCCCCCCGGGTCTCTGCTGTCGCTGGCGGACTGTTGCTGCCTCCACTCAGCTGGTGTCTGCGGCCACACGGACGGACCGTGTCAGCTTGTTGTGCATCACCCCGTGGCTGTGTTGTTTCCGTCGTGGGCTCATTCAGAAGAAGTTCCCTCTGCAGAAATGGACTGAAGCAAGAAAGTCCACAGAGGAGCTACTGAAGGAAAGACGAGTGTTTGAGTTTGAGCGAGCACCTTCGTGACGGCTGAACTGCGAGCATGGAGGAGGAAGACGGGCATCAGGAGAACGGGATCCACGCCGTCAAGGACTCCGACCGACAGCAGCGGCTCCGGCTTTGTGTGTTAAATGAAATAGTCAACACCGAGAGGGATTATGTTCGGACACTGCTTTTTCTTCAGTCGGTAAGTTACGTTCACGTACCGCTCTCTCCGACCAGTGTCCCGTCATGACGCCAAACTCCATTCATGAATCCGTTCATTTGACGTTAGCATGGCATGTAGCCGAACACATCGTTTCCATGTGTGGTGGAGGGTACCTTGAGCATTTTGTGCCTGTCTTCTTCGGTTCGGCTTATACACATGACAACAGCAGCTGCTTGTTGTCCGATTCCAGTGTGTTTGTTGTTGGAACCTCACGTCTGCTCACGTCCTTAAACCGCCTGAAATCCCCATTCGATTTGGTCTGGTGTCCAACACTGTGACTTCTCTGGTGGCTTCTTAAACTTTTCTCTCGTGTTGTTTCTGTGTTTTGAACACTTACTTACTCAGGTGCATCTTTCTTCTGGGACTTGCTGTCAGTTTACCTGTCTGGTGGGCATAATGGAAGTCTAGACATAAGTGAATTTATCGGTGAGACAACATCAGAGATGCTCCTGTGAGAGCTTATCTGCATCAGTGCCAGAGGAACCATTCACACCTCTCCATTGTGTGTGGAGGCTCAGGTTCGAAGTGGTCAAAGAGAGGCTCAGTTCACACTGGCATTGCAAACAAATAGATATTCATGAGTGTTACACACACACACACACACACACACACCTTCACGTTATCCAGATAAGCCATTTCACTCTCACTTTATCTGTTTCCTTCATTGTACCTCAGCTGCCTTTTAATGAATGTACGTCGTGATAATTGTACACACTCCTTCCAGACAGCAGCCCAGCGCCAGGATAAATGGCTCCCATCTGCAGCAGACAATTCAATATGTCATGCCTCCTCATCATTTGTTGACCTTCTCTCCTCACGCTTGCCTTGTCATCTGTGGTACTTTCACTGGGCAGGTGGTTTCTGTTTCCAGCCAGGACAGAATCATTATGTGGTTGAGGCCAATGCTGCGGAAACAGCGTGACCTCATTATTATGATGATGATTATTATTATTTTGCTTGTGGGTAGGGAAAACATCGCCCCTTTATGGATCCAACCAGCTGACACAAATAGAGACAACTGTTTCCCAGAGTTGTTTTTTAACGCGTCATTGAAAAACTTTTTGCGGATGTTTCTCTCTCTTGGGTTTCATCATCTGGGGCTGGTTTCACAAATCACGTTTAGTGAAAACCCAGAGTTTGTTCATCCTGAAACGAGGGGAACTCTCCCTCATTCCTCATACTGATGGACTGAATTCAAATATATGAATATTTGGCTTGATTCACGTCAGCTGATGTGAAAGTAGCTGTGAAATCTCTGCAGAAGTTGACATCTTTCAGGGTTTTCATTAAACCTGCTTTCAGGTCATCACGATTTCCCCTTTCTATTGTTGTGTCACACTATGTGGATTTTTTTTACCAACTGTGAATTATTCTGCTCATTTGTAAACAATGCAACAAAGGCACCAAACGGTCTTGCAGGTCTCCCGTTGGTGATCCAGCACTTGCTCAGTATCACTTATTCCAACTTCAGGACAAGTGGTCTGTATCACATTTTACATGTTTACTAAAACTTTAGACCAAACTAACTTGGTAACACAACAATCTGTCAGTGCTTATCTCCTGTTACAAGACACTCCAGGCACCCGAGGGACATGCTTTGATGCCCCACCATCCACCAACCCCCCAATCCCCAGTTCCGGTGTATTGATAAAGACAAAGCCCCATCAGAGGCGTCTGGGTTCTCTTTCCTGTTGCACTGGAGCTGTCAATGCCCTCCCTGTGCCTCTCCCCAGTCTCACATCAGTTGCTGCTGTCTGATTTAAGCCATATGTAGTGTGAGACTGCAGACACACAGTCCAATGAGAGAGATGCTCTTATTGCTCATGTCGTAATCATACAATGATTTTGTGAAACCTGAAAGTCTCAACCTTAAGTCGCTGTTTGTCTTGTCATGATAAACCTGTGGGGATTTGCTGGGTAGCCAGATAAACTCCTCCATGTGTAGCATGACAATAAATACTGGTTACTATTTAAAATGAGGAGGCGTGTACTTTACTATACGACAGGACATGAGTTTCATTTCGTGAATATGTGTAAACACACATCCTACGTCGTGTTTAATCATCTCACAGTGTATGTGACCTACCGGTATATAATACAGTACATTTACATGTGAGACTGTTCAACTCCCACAAATATCCATCGTGTGGTACATTGTGGGATCCGGCAGATAAGGGAGAATATGGAGCAACCAGAGAGGAAACATCAACCTCCTTCAACAGCTGCAGTCCTGGTAGGGGAGACCCCCCCTGCCCCCCCTGCCCTCCTCTTCCATCAAGGGTCCAGTCCTGCTCCTCTTCCTTCAGTGGGAGCACAGGCTTTGCCACCACTTAGCTCACTGTGGTGTTGATAAGAGAAGTCCGTCTGTTGGAGCTCACAACATATGGTTTCCGTAAAGATACAGAGTGACTTGTCGGGGGGAGTGGGTGTTGGAGGGACACGCTACCCCCCCCACCCCCACCCCCAGTGTGAAACGGCTGAAGAAATGCTTGGGATTTAAGTGTCTTCCAAGTATTGAAAGTGTGTTTCGTGATGATAAGTGACATTTTTGGAGTGCACAGCCGTCCCTCTCTGCTGTGAAAGCCCCGCTGGAGATATCTGGATGTGGCATCCCTCAATATTAAGTCCAAACCACATCTCAATTGTGATGCAAACCTTGTTAGGCTCTCTCTTCCATCTAAAGCCTCGTAGTTTTGGTTTTCCTCATTCTCACTGGAGCATTTGACCTAATGTCTATGGTAGATAATTGAACTGCTGATGGAGTAGACGCACTGATTATCCCGGAGTTATTTTAACCATCTCTTTGTACCGCAAAAACCCCCCTCCTGGATCGTTGTCGCTGTGCAACACAGCTTCTCAATCGCAGTGGCTGCAGTGACACACAAAAGAGATGGTTATCCAGCATTCTGTCTGTCACTCATCCCCTAGCAATTACCAGCGCCTATAGGAGCTCGTCCACTGCGCTGGAGGCACCAGGTAGTGATGGCTGTGGGAGAGGAGGTGAGAAGGGGGTTGGGGGAGTGAAAAGACGGATTAGAGGATTCATTTTGTTCAGTGTTATCATTGCAAATCTCCGCATTTGCTGCCTCTTTGAGCAAAGTGAAAGCAGTAGGTGGGTCGTATTCAGCTCCCAAGTCCGTGGTGATAACTGCGCTTTTCAAGCTTTTGTTACAACGAACTTTGCTGTTTGTGTGTGAATTGATCGTTAGTGCTAAAGATTAGAGGGGGATTTTCTTCAGAGGACAGGCATTGTTGGTTTAATCCAGGCAAATGGGTTTTCCCTGCCACTGTCCACGGAAATGCAGGCTATTTATGACGGCGGTGTGATAATCGGGGGACGTAAGGGTTTTTCCTTCAAAACCATAAAAGTGGGGCGTTTGTGAAAGCTGCTGAATTGCTTTGGACCACACTGACCCACTGACTGACTCGTGGACAGCAGAGGATGGTCTGATGTGGCTCAGTAGTTAGATCAGCCCTGTTGTATGTGGGAATTAACACACGTTTGGTTTAGAAGTGGACAGTTGTAGGACAGGTGGGTTAAGGTCCACCCACCTGGCATTATTAAAAAGAGAGCCATGTGTTACTCACTTTGCTTACATGTCTCTTGATCGAATTCCTGTAACATTCACCCAGAATGTAGAATTACATCAAACAGGACCTTGTTTTCCCATTTGGTGTGGTTCGTTTCATCTGTGTGAACACATGAATCAAACTCAAATCAAACGCTTCTTCTGTGTTAGAAGAAACCCAATCAACAGGAAAATGATATAATGTCGCAAACGCATCAAATGATTCGGACCAGAACAAACAAACTGAGCTGTCAAAGATCCCTCAGTGTGTAAACAACGGGGAACAGAACTCACCAGCCATGAATAAGTTAGTGTGCGACACATATTGTGTCTACTGCCTATAGACGGTATTGTTCTTCCATCATTTTCTTACAGACAAGCCACAGGAAGTGCATTAGTGCTGGTTTAAGGAAAACAGTTAAAAGTGTTGATTTGCTCACAGAGCAGGGAAGTGAGGTCTGATCGACACTCTAGACACATGGGGAGACGTGTTCTGCTGCCAGATATGAACTCATGCACTCGGGCTGTCCACTTAATGATCGAATCCCCCAAAGGTGCATGTTAATGTCGGGTCAGAACGAGTGCCCGTGGTTCTGAGATGTGACTGAGAGGGAAGAGGGAAAGACCAGGGTGAGCAGTGCTCATCACCGGATAATAGGAAGCATCTGGAAGTCCGGCTGCCCGTGTCCTTTGCTTTAGGCCACACAGACGTGTGACACCCAGATAGTTGTGTGTTCTAGTGACGATCACGTACCCTCTGCGCTTCCATTTCTTCACACCATGCACTTATTTTGACTTTTTTATGTGTGCACCTGCTGTTGGTGTTGACAAGGCATGCAAACAGGATGACACATGTACAAGCACACCAACACACACGCTGACAGGTGCTCAGGAACACATGCACACACACACACACACACACACACACACACACACACACACACACACACACACACACACGGGAAGCCAACCTTCAGTTTCCTCTCAAAACTCGAGCTCATGTCTACCTCTTTCCTTTCTCTTTTTTTTGTTTTCTCTGCTCCATCTATTCAGCCCTCCCCATTCGGTGGGAAAGACCAGCGTAAGGTTTCTCTGGGCTTTCACTGTGTGTGTGTGTGTGTGGGGGGGTATAAATAGCATCAGACTCAAAGTCATTCTGGCTACAACACTGGTGGTTTGAGCTCACTGCAACCTCAGCCACTGCTGAAGTCATACAAGCACACACACACACATAACGTAAGCAGGGGAGTGACGGCGGCCAACAGCCTGTGGAGGTTGAGCAGCAGGTCCAAGCGTTACTACAGACTAGATTTATTATCAAAACTTGGCTTTTCAGTCTGGTTCTTCTTGCACATGGAGTCACATCAACTCAACAGTAGTCGGTTGAGACTGATGACAGTGATGTAATCAGTCGTATCGTCTCCTCAGGGCTTTGCCCCCGTAAACTCTTAAAACGACTTTTCTGCCTGATTTCGAGGTCCTGTGCATACATTCATCAAGACATGTTTACAAGAGCAGCAACACTATGTAGGTCAACTCATAAACCGCTGACCTGCGTTTGGTGCAGGCACATGATGTTTCTGTTCAGCGTGGCTGCTGCACCCTCCAGACAGCTGGTACCTCGCTGTGCAGCTCACCCCAGACAGACTGGAACCTCGTAAGCGGCGCATGTTGCATAAAAATGGTGATAAATGCCATTGTACAATTTGATCTTTGTGGGTTTTTCGTAAGTCATGTGTGTTCATAAGCCATTTCTTTGAGGCATGAGACTGCAGCAGGAATTTTAGGAATTAGAGTTAACAAGTCTAAACCACTGTAAGACCCAGAGGCATGATGACACCCCCCCCCACACCCTCTCCCTTCATCCACAATGTAGATATTTGCAAAGTCTCACAGCTGAAGAAAACGTCTTGTGTATTATCGTACGCCGATGTCAGTCGTTTCAGGTATTTTCATGAACGCTATGAGTGAAATAAATTCTCTGCAGTGAGGTCTGTGGGCTGAAGGGTATGTAGGTAAGAGAGTCACAAACAAGAAATCAGCAGCCCGCCTATCAGGTGACAGGCTTCTCTGTGTCCGATATCAGACGGAGCTCGCGGAGGGGAGACTGTTCACTTGCAGACACATTGGACTCTTGGGGCCTTTTTCCACAGTCTGGTGAATGATGCACAGAGAGTGATATCAAGGTGACATCTCTGTTATAATATTTCCTTGGAGCTCATGAGTCAGGACGTGGACAACGTCTGGACAGGTACATTGTCAGGATGGGTGCAGCTGTTGTAAATGAGCGGCAAGATTTGAACACAGGGGACGCATGCAGATCCTTAGGAATAGGAATTACCTTTCACTCCCCAGGGAGCCTCCGTTTGGTTTACGAACTGAGGCAGCAGGATTAAAATGTTTGTTGAATTTCTCAAGCACAACCAGATGTGCTGCTTCTTTCCAGGGTCAAAGGTCATTTGCCCCATGCTTGACAACGCTCGACAAACAGCGACGATGTTTAATTTAAAGCCTGTCTTAGATTACAGGGCTGTTCGATTCCCGCCCAATTGGAGCAGGTCGGATTAAATGCCTGCATGTGGCCAGGAAGACATTCACAGGACATGAAGGAACAAAGACGGCACCTCCCATACGCACTGTACGCACGAAGGCTACGGGACAGGCTGTGTGTCAGTTCAACACAGAAGTATAAACCAGGTTTAGTCCAGGCCGAGGCCGTCTCCAGTTTGTCCTTGTCTATGATGTCAGTGTAGAAAATCTGCCTGCACCTTGTGCTCAAGTTTCAAGATTAACGGCACACAAAGCGCTCCAGTGATCAAACTCAAAGATTCAGCCGCAGAGAAGGAAGGAAGGAAGGAAGAGGTGCATCACTCGTTTTTGTAGATGTCACAAGCTTTTCTGACAGCACACAGCGCAGCAGGACCTGCCGTGGCTCACGTGACTGACAGCAGGGGAAGGAGACATCGTGAGGCTGGCAGCTCTGGTCATGTGTTCATGTGTTCATGTGTTCACCCCGTAATTCCCTAAGAGGCACATTTGGACAAGACTGATCTATCTCTCAAGCTTTGGTTTTGTTCTTGTACTGGAATCTCATCTTTCTGCATCAGAACCAATAGGATTAATGGTGCATCCAGGAGCAGTGGATGTCCACGTTCATAACTCGTGGTGATGGAACAAGATGGTTTGATTTCATCGCAACATAGTGAAACAAGTCAGCTCTTAGCTCTTACCACACAATACGTGGTATTCCGCGGACAACTACACCATTACAACATTCCCATTGACAAGAAATAAAGCACGAGTCATTGAAATGGACACAAAAGACATAAGTGATACAAAAACAGTAAAAACACAGTTCATACCAACAGATTCCATATTGGATTGTGAACCCGGGGTCCTCTGTGTTGGATCCAGCTACAGGTCAGATATCTGTGGTAACCATGGCGTTATATGGTCAACTTCTGTCTTTAGCCTGGACCTCAACTCAGAAAATGACTTTAGACATCTATCAGAAGGCACTGTAACATCGCACTGATGCACGCTGATGTTGGATTTCCTTTTGCAGCCGGAGGTAATGATTGTTTTTGGTCGCACCACCGCTTTCACACAAAACCCACGCTTCTGGATTGCTGAGCTGGACCAAAGCCACCAGACTGTCACATGAGGAAATGCTCATAGTGTATATGTGGTTTTGGAATCATCATCTATTCTGTTGTTTTGGTCTGAGGACTTTTTAAATGAGGTGTTTAAATTTTAAACACCAGTACAGCATGGTTTTGTCACAAAAGTCACTGATTGAGAATCAGGCGACGTGAGATGGTCACTACGTTATTTCACCAGGCTGCTGGGGATGTCACAGCAATTGTTCTCGACAGTTTCTTACATTTTCGTGGGCCTGCATGCTGCAGGGCTTTTATTTTGGCATTAGCTTAATGTGATGACATTTTTGCCAACTAATATGGTGATATTAAAGTCCTGAGTCACACATGCTTGTGATGTTTTCTGTTCTCTCACGATGACAGGAAACCTTTTTGAACCTGCTGGTATGTCCTGACTCATCACCGTCTCCACATTTGGAGGGTTCCCTTTGGCCCCAGCTGTGATTTAACTAATACTGGGCAGTTATGAATTCAGATTTTTAACAGGACTTTTCCTCTCGTTTCATCAAAGCATTACATTTGATTTACTTTCACAATCGGAATTTCACAGTGTGTCACAGCTCCGTTTGACGGTTGATATTCAGTTCTGTTTGTGTTTTCTGGTCTAAATTCAGTCAGCTGCCATCTAATTTGTGTTTTTGTTGAGTCACGATTTGTTCCATTGTCTCCCCATGCACACAACACTGTTTTAATTTGAGTTGAATGCCAGGTGTGACATGATAAGCCTGCCTTCTCTCGGTGTTGTGGAAAATGGACCTCACGAGGTTCTGCTTAAACAATCATCTGTGCCACATCTTTTTATGCAGCTGGTCTTTAGTCTGTTGGAAACTTCTTGGGTCTCTGATGGCTCACTCGACACCGAGCGCTCACTCGCCGCGCTCGGATTCAGCCTGTGATCACGTTGTCTGTCAGCAGTGAACAACACGTGTCCAAATGTCCAGATGGCTTCTGCAATCTGGTCCACGATGTTATCTGCACATCACCACATGTCACCCGTCAACAGAAAAAGAAAACTGCACCGGGTGTCGGCATCGGTCGAGATGAAGTTAAATGGTTTAGATAGATATAAAAAGTGAACGTCCTTTCAGTGGAAAACATGTCAGCAGCAAAATTGGAAGCTGGATTACTTGCTGTTGAAAGTCAGCATACAAATTAGGAAGCTGTTAATTGGGCCGACTGCACAAGGCAATGTGTCACCACCTGCTATTTCCACCTCCATTCACACAAGAACATAATGTGAGGACGTGTCGGTCTCTCTTTTACTCACATAGAACCAAGTGCACTGGATGAGGGACTAGTTAGTGTAGTATAGTTTTAAAACAAAAAGTAAAAAGTGACTTTCTAATGGTGCGTTCCAGTAGCGTGGGCCATCCGAGTTCTCAGCTCGCAGTGACGTAAATTCCAGATGAAAACTGGGCTGTGCTTAAGTGTTTATTTTTAACTTTTTATTTTGTTATTTTTATTTTAGTTAGGGTGTTTCCATTGGCAACAGCGCCGAGGAAAACCACGTTGGACAGCGTTCTGAATGCTGATGATTTCAAATCTGTCGAGTCTTTTGAAATTACGAATGTATCCTGCAGAGCCAGGTGGACAGATTCCTCACAGCGAACGTTGATTCCCATTTTCATCATCATCTGAGCTTGAACGCATCTACGATCGGGAAGAGTAAGCAGCCCGAGACAGGAAGTGCCTGGTCCAGCGCTGTCTGCTTGTCCGTCCACTGTCTGCTGCCTGTCTCCCTGCAGTGCTTAGTTTCAGTGCATGTGACCGACTGAAAGAGCCCAGAAGTTTTAAGTCCCTCCAAGCGGAAGTGAGTAAGAGGGAGAGCGAAAAAGAAAATTCTGGACCAGACTCAAAGAAGACTTTGTTTTTTGGCGAATGGATCTGCCAAAAAAAGGGCTTCTCTTGGAAGACAGCGAGGAATTGGTAGGAGGGTTAGGGGGAGGTGAGGGACGTTCTTGCAGAGCTGGGTAGAGATGTGAATTACGGCGTCAGAGAGAAAGAAGTCTGCTAAGGTTTGCTGGGGTCCTTTATTGTGGCAGCGCCACGGGCCATTCTCTGGCCAGGCTGCGCTCAAGCCACAAAGAGGGGATTTCTTCATTTATTTATTCAATTTCATGCCATGTCGACCTCAATATGGCCTCCGTAGCCTCTCTGAAACTGCCCTGTCTCCCCCTTTGTGGCATGTCACCGCAAAAGAACTCCTTAATGGATGCATTGTTTCTTAGCTTGTTGTTTTGTCCTAAACGAGGAGGGGTCGAGTGGTTGAGGCTGCAAAACCGGAGAATTCAGGCAGTGAAGTTTCCAGTCGTGACTCTGTGATTCTGCTCGAGGGTTATTTCAGCCGGTGTGGGAACCAGAGCAAATTGAAAAGGGGGCTCTTAGTCCTGCCAGAGAGGCCTTGACAAGTGCTAGTGCTGTTCTTGATATACAGGGTCTCTGGTGAAGAGTTTGTGTATTGAGAGAGATTTCCCAGTGTTGCTTCAGAATGCCGATCGCCCCCACTGAAACCACTTTCAGCCAATTTAAAGACTCAAAGAAAATAATCCACGAGGATATTTAGAAACTGTAGTAATGTGATGTGTCAGTTTCAGTGGTTCATTCACAAACACAGTAATTCAGGCGTAGAAAACAGATTCATAAAGTGGCTCGTACCATGAAATGAACTGATCCACGTTTGGCACGTGTTTAAAATTATTCATATGATCAACTTTTCATAACTTTTCTTTGTTATTATGGTTAGTTATAGCAGTTTAGTTTCTCAGCCTATAACATTTATCTATGAAATAAGAGTTGCTTATTTACTTTGAAATATCCAACTCTTTTCTTAACGCAAAGATTTTGTCACTTTCTTTACCACAACAAAAACATCATATGATTGTGAAATCCAGTAAAATACCACCAGAGACCCATGTGACCCATTTTTTACTTCCTATTCCTAGTCTGAGACAACTGGACGTAGTTGCTCAAAGATGACACATGCCCCTTTGAATTATACATTCCCATTTATCCTCTTTTACTAGGGATGACCTTCCAACATTGACCTACAGTCAAAATGAGAACAATCCTCAACCCACCCTCATACAGTTGTTTTTAAACCCAAGTGTCCAGCTGCACGTTTGACTTCAACTTCACTTGGGCAATAATGGACATTTCCCTCTCCACTGACGTCCTTGGTGGTTTGCATCATTGTAACAGTGATTTTGCAGGCATTCCTTTGTTTTCATATGAATTCTGCCCCAGCTTACAAAAAGAAAGAGACCTAAAAGGTCTGTGAGGTCATCGCCGCTGATAGCAAACTATGTCCAGAAGGTTACGGCAGCCTGACTGTCCAGTGGAGCGAACACCCAGCAGCTTATGGATCATGTATATACCATCACACCTTCCTGTCTGGCTCCTCTTCGTACTGGTTTGCATTCTCTGTCAGCGAAGCCCCCAAACCCACATCTGACCCTTTGACCGCTGCTCATACGCCTGATGCCTCATGTTACAGGAGAGCGCTTATGTGTGTTTAACGCGGTGGGACACGGCAGGTGATCACGTATGTTGGATGGTTGAGACTGAAGGTCTAATATGAATGGCATTCTCACCGATATTATTATAGATAGAATTTAAATCATGTAATATGTATATATATGAGTATTACTTACTGATGTCAAGTAAGTAATTAAATGTCTCATTGAGCTGTATAATAGTTTGCTTAGTGTCACACTCAAACACTTTATTTTCTTAGTCAAAATGTGTCCTTCCTTTTTTTACAAAAGCCACACTTCCTGTCTTGAAACAACATTTGCTGCTTTCTTGTCGAGAGGCGCTGCTTCATGTTACACTGTTTATTTTTTTTTCCCCCTCGCCGGGTTGAACTGCTGCTGATCAGAATAAAAAGGGAAAAAAAATGTCAATGATTTTGGCGTCTAAAGAAATGTGCTGGCCTTTGTTCACTGTGATTGCTGTGTTTTGACTTCCTGTTTGCGTGCCACACGCAAACACAGTAACAGAGGTGCTGCTACGGCTGCACTTTGACTCACTTTTAACTAGTCTTTTAAAGAAGACTGCGACAGCTTTCAGCAGTTTAATTCATTTTTTTAAACTCATTATATATAGTGTTAATTATGTTTTATATTTAGTATAGTTCAATTTCATTGTGTGTCTTTTTGTGGGTTTCCTCAGCCATTTCTTTTGGATTATGACTGAGGATAGATCATAAAACATGTGGCCATGACTTTTATTCACACAAAATATGCTCTTGGTGATAATACCACTGGTATTTTGACTGTCACTGCTTTTGCATGGTATTGGCACCAGATTCAGACATTGTGGTGAAACCTCTTGACTTTACTCAAATGTGAAAACACCCTTTCACAACAGTTTGGAGATGAGGGCAGAGGAAGGGTGTGGGCTTCACAGGAGCTCATATCAGAGTGTTTCTTTCAGGGCGTAAAATGCACCATTCATTTCACGCTATTGTCTAGTTACTACACACAAACAAGAGGAACTTCTGTAAGTTATTATTCAGACGTTGGCGATGGGTCGAGAGCAGTACGTACCTGGCTAAGTGTGATTTGCTGCCAGGTGTGATTATATTCTGTATTGCTTAAATACTTTGTGGCTGTTATAAAAATATGATGTAGAGGCAAAGACGCATCTGACTCCATTGATGCCTAGCATGTGCTATTAAAAGCTTATTATGTTGTACCTGTTATATCTTATATTATATCTTATATCTTTGGTTGGGATGTTGGAGCATGTCCTATAAATTATGACTTTTATTCTGTTTATTTTAAATGACAGTTGCCCTTCTGGCCACAAACACACTGTTATGCCATAGGCTGAAGGGGACATTAGTGTAAGTTACTTTGTGTTCCATCAGAGGCTTCTATGACTTTGTTACTTGCCTCCTGATTGCGTCATGAGTTTACCGTAACCACTGTCATGGTCTGTGTCTTTCAGCTGAGCCCCCACAACGCAGTGAGTCACCACCAAGAGACCAGGGTTTTCAAAATAAATTAAACTGTGTCCCTTAAGACCAACTGTTATCACACTGAGTGACATCACAGTTATTTTTAGGCAGTACTTGCATCGTTTGCACAGAATCCAATTTATTTTTAATTTGGTCCAGAAATGTCCACCGTGTACACACGGCTGATCCAAACAGAGCGATTTTCACATTTTTCACAAACAACATTAAGCGTGTTTCATCGCCATTGTGAGTTAAGAGCTTCAACCGTTGGCTGAATCCGATTTGAGACTTTTAGCTGAAAGACAAATCTTTCTATCCCGGCCTTTATGCTGATAGTCATCATTCAAGGAAATATTCTTTCTCCATGCCCGATCTTGCATTAAACATGATTACACTCCATCCGGTCACTAATGACAATCTGCTGATGTCAGACAAGAGGCGTAAAGGTCACCTGAGATGGAGATATGAAAGTAAACAAGGACCGTCGGTAGCATCTCTGCATCTTGATTAAGGAGTAATGAGCTCAAACAGCGTGTCCGGCAGGTTGGGTAGAGTTACAGTGTTGGTCTGCTGTGTGTTTGCTTTACACAACTGATTCCTCTCCAGTAACACACAGAGCCACCACATGCTGTGGACAGCACAGCGCCCGTATTATTCATCTTGGGTCTGAATGTCAGTTTGAATATACAGTTCTCTGAGGGATTCTCTCTCTCTGTGAATGACGCAGGAACATGTCATTTGCCCGAGGTTACTTCAAGGTCGTTGGCTTCTGTTCTCTTAAAAAAGCACAATTGGAAATAGGGAAAGTAGGAATTAGCACATCGAAGAAGCACATCTTTGAACATCACCAGCCCTTTGCTGTGTATGAAATCGTGTAGTGTATTGTGTGTGTGTGTGTGTGTGTGTGTGGTTTCGTAGACCCAAAACCACTGTTTTGAATGCAGGGGGCGGAGGGCTGCTGGGAGTGTGTGTATTTGGTCTGATGGTTTTTGTGGTTTCTTGTTGCAGTAGTGGACAGAGAAAGAGTGACAAGCACTCAGAGAGGTTAAGGTTTTAAAACTTGAGACTGCTTGAGTTGAATATAAAAAAAATAAGGTGGCTATCTTTAAAATCCCAAACTGAACCTGACCAAAGTCTCTAGAGTAAATATACTATAATAAGTAAAGTAAAACAGAACATGTACTGTAGTTTGAGTGAGATCCGTGGTGTCAGTCTATTATCCAAGTACTGTTACTGTGAAGTTACAGTCCAAGTCAAGTGGGTCTATTTGTTCATCTCCATTTACACCAGCGCAAAGGTCCAGATGCCAGAATACTTTTGTAGTGTTTCAGGACATTTGACACGGACTGTCAAATGTCAAATGTCTTCTGTGAGTGCTACAAATCTGGAAAATGTCTAAAGAATCAGGTCTGCACGTTGTCCTGATGAAACCTGGTCATCCTGTTCCAGTTACACACTTGGGCCAGGGAAGGAAGTCAAAACAAATTCTGCTAAATGTGGTTCGACGTGTCTGTTATCATGGTAGGAAGTGACCCTGTCTACTTTTCATTCCAGCAACAAAAGCAAATATGATGATTATCTTTTCATGTGCAGACCATTTTAGTTCATTACCCCTCTAATTCAGCCCATGATACTGTCTCTTGGCTCTATTTCCTGTTCTGATCATTCTCGCCAAAATAAGTCACCAATGAGAATTCCAGAATGTGAATAAGCATTCTGCATCAGTGGTGTAAATACTCACGTATGTTACTGAGGCTCGTTTCTCGTTGTGGACGGTGGGTAGAGGTGTTTTTTTCTCAGTACATGCTTTGTGATGGAACAATGAAGACAGCCAATACAAGCCGGTGTGAGAATGGCCGTGTTTGGGAGGAGACCTGGACTGAAAGGATTTCTTTGTTGCTCTGTCTCACCATTCTCCCCTGCTCATCCTCCACTAACCACATCTGTGCGGCACATTTTGTTTCAGGGGAGACGGTAGCTGTCTGAGATGTCAATAAACGTGGAGTCGCACTGTAGCTCGTTGCTTATGTTTTCATGCACCCCGTGCGAAAATCAATTCTTGGCTTGTAAACAAACACAATCCAAAACACTCAACAGCCCATTCCCACTGAAAAAACAAACAGGAATAGGTCATGGTCAGTGTTTCTTAGGTCAAATGTTCACAAGTTAGTTGTGGGACATTCACTGATTCCTTGTACCTGTGCATTTTACTGTTCTACTTAACTCCAGGGGCCTTGCACATGAATTCCTTTGTGCCTGGACAAATGATTGTCTTTAATCTCATTACCATAATAAGAAATAAAATGCAGGATTGCATCTCCTCTGCACCCAAGTGGACGTCACCCTGCTGCGTCTTCTTGTCTCCTCTCACATGAGTGACTGCTGAGTGCGGACACGGGACAAAATACCATATGGGAGATTTAATTAGTATACGCCTGAAGCTCCCCGCCCAAAACCAGTCCAGAACACAACAACTCTGGCTCCCTTTTAATACTTTTAATTAGTGAGATCGCAGCTCACTGCTAAGGACCTTTTGCTTTCTATTTTGGTCCAACCTACGCAGGAGCTTGTAAAGAGCAAGGAAAACTGAAGACAGTCCTCCTGGTCCCTTAGGAAATTATATGATTGCTCCCCGACTGCCTGGTTGGCTTGTTGCTATCTTTAGAGGAAATGTGTGATTACAACTGTCAGTCTTTCATTACAGGCGCGTGAGATGCTGGTAAGTAAAACATGTAGTGACCTGAGGTTTAGACTGTATGTTGATTGAGCACTGTTTTCCTGTTCAGTCCATGTTACAAAACACATATTCTTCACATTCACGTCACTTGGTTTCACTTTTTTTTTCAATACCTGATCAATTACATCACATGACATTACATTTGTGATGTAACTGATGTGTCAACAGTTGGTACTGGATACCTCATAGACAGATCCACTGATTCTATTTGGCGTCATCACCATAAACTGCTTAGTATGATATGTTATTTAATATGTATATTCATGTATGTGCTCATATACTCAGCACTGTGCAACATTTATGAACCATCTGTTCCCCATATGGTTGAGATAGTATTTGATCATGTCTTGGCAGGACTAGTAAGGACTTTATCATATGGGTCCTTATATTACTGATAATTTGGGATTAATCTGATTTTAAAAATATTTTTTATTTGCCTTCATCTTATTGTAGTAGAGGCAGAAAATAAGAAAGTTGAATAGCTCAGAGGGTTTGGATGTTTGGTCCCTTCTGTGTTCATTAGAAAGAACGAGTTTGGACGTCATTGCACTGCTTCTTTCCTTCAGTGGAGGGAGAAAAGCAGGTTAAAGGTTGATGTGGATTATGAACCCCTTTTTCAAACCGATTATATATCATGAAAATTGCTATTTCTTCATGCTGCAACACTGTTCAAAAGAAACTACTGAAATACGTCTTCATGTACCAAGGAGATTTGTTGCTTTGCGGATTCGTATCGTTCCTTTATCCCCCGTCTTTTCAAGACAGTTTGTTGTCTGAGGATGAGACAGGAAGGCCGGCTGAGGCAGGTTAAATCTGTCAGAGCCGAGGTGATAGACAGACAAATGGGGAATAAAGAAAAGAAGAAACTGCACATTCACTTCCTCTCTCCTTTTTTTTTTTTTTCTCAAAGTTCCTGATTGGCAGCTACGTTCAAACAAAAGTGCACACACAGCCGAAGCTCTACTTGACATGAGCCTATTACGGCCGTCAATGAAGTGGCATGTGACTGCGCGGGTGTCTTACAGCTGAATGCTCAGGTGGCTCCCACAACACCAGAGAGTAGACAGAGAGAAGAAAACATCTCTTGTCATCAAGCGGGGCATTTTCTATCACCTAGGGGACGGTGGAACAACTCGCATGAAAGGATTGAACATGTGACTTCATGCTACGGCATGATAATGTGACAGGATCTGGCGTGTTTGTTTCCTCAAAGCTCATCCTGCTTTCCTGTCAGCTCGCTCGCTCTGGTGGTCTGAAACGTTTCATGAGTTTTTCCTCTCAGTTCAGTTTCTTTTCACACCGGGACAAAATTCACACTCCATGCATCACGTCAGTCTACGCAACGCAACTGTCTACTGCTGGAACTAAAACAAACAAAGAGATCCACAGCCATCGACCAGATGTCTGTCAGACTCGGCAGCTCCACGCGACTCCATGTGTGATTCATCATCACTCTACTGTTAGTTACAGTGTTCATCAGTTCTGTTTAGGTCCCGTTCTCCAGATGATTTCCAATCCAGGCCCCCTCTTTTTGGGGGGTCTCGGACTGGAACGCTTGCTCCACACCTGAGTGTGATTACTATGTGTACAGTGGACGAAATGACCAATCAGGATGACAAACTCCAGTTTGATTTAAGAACCATGAGCAGAGGGAACCCGGACCTCCACTGCCACACCTCACTTCATCTGCATTTATTTATAAAAAGCTAGATGGCAGACCACAAATCTTCGGCAGGGATCAGAATGTTAATCAAGGTGTGTTAAGTGCTAATCTGTATTAATGAAAATGATTGGTTACTGCACGGGTTCATGTAAATACTTAGTTTAAAGGCATGTTCTTTTTTTTTTTCTCCTCAGGCGTTTTTGCACAGGATCAGACAAACTGCAGAGGAGCCTCTCTCACCTGAGCATGTCAAGGTATGACAGCCATTAGCTTCTTGTACAGGTCCGTCAAGTTGCATCCAAATGCTCATAAAAAGAATTCATCCTCAGTTTCACCTCTCTGCCCCCTCGTCTCCGTCCATCTGTTGGTCACTTCCTCCTTCTTTTCCCCCGTTTTCCTTCCTCCATCCCTCTTTATCTCTTCCTTCCTCTGTGCCCCCCCCCCCCCCCCCCCCCCCCCCCTCTCTC
>CAAKHB010003814.1:103567-115881 GCA_901007665.1 Aeoliscus strigatus
TGCAGATAATCTAATTCAATTCCAGATGCAGTTTGAAGAAGATTACTCTCCATTTTAACTTTTGCCTTCACTTACTCTGATGTGGCAGCAGGCAAACAAAGGTGTCCCACCTTTTCTCCTCTCTCTCTCTCTCTCTCCTTTCCCAGTTCCTGCAGAGTGACCACATGGCATCTGGTTATTATTGATCACTCTAGCACAGGTTACGCTGTGTTTTTAAACTAAATCGACTATAATCTGTCCTTATACTTTATGACTTGTCTACACTTGTGTGTGATTTTGTTCATCCATGCTTCCCTTGCAGCACTGTATGCTACTGGGAGGGAAGAAAAGCACAGACATTCCCTTGGAGGGTTACCTCCTCACTCCCATTCAGAGGATCTGCAAGTACCCGCTGTTGCTGAAGGTACAGCTGCACCAAGACCACCATAACACGAGAAACCTCATTAGACTGGGTTAGATAAAGTAGATCTTTATTGTCATTGTCACAGAACAGGTACGTATTATATTAATATGAAAAAAAACACACAATATAGAGATTTTGAGTTGTTTTTTTAGTTGATCTGTGTTTTAGGAAAGTTACTTTCATTTCATCCTAACATGGCCCACGCCCACTTTCCCCTACACAGGAGCTGCTGAAGCGGACCCCCAAGAAGCACGCAGACTATCCAGCGGTGGAAGAGGCTCTTCAGGCCATGAAGGGTGTCTGCTCAAATATCAACGAAACCAAGAGGCAGATGGAGAAGCTGGAAGCACTGGAGCAGCTGCAGTCTCACATCGAGGGCTGGGAGGTGAGATCAGGAACAGAACATTGTGGGTCTGTAAGAAAACTGTAAAAAAAAAAATACGCACATCCTAGACACTATTTGTCAACATTTGTGGCGCAAAACACTGAGACACAGTTTAAAACGTAAGACATGAAAGCTGGAAATTGAACATTTCAACCCCAGAGTTAGTTCAAGCTTCTTTTTTACTTTTAGAACTTTTTTGTTCTAAATAAATGTTTCTGTTGCTAGTAAAACTTTCACAAATGTTCATATGCATATAGTGTATACTGTAAAGGGTTAATCCTGTAAATCCTGTAGATCAGAGGCCGTTGCTGTAAGTGAAGTTTTACTCTACTCAAATGAATGCCAAAATGAGCTGCGTTGAACTTTGTGACTAGTTTGCTTCGAATCAGCTAATTACCACAGGTGGTCTGTTGTGATTGTCTTCTTCTACCTTCCTGCAGCAAGTGCAGGTTCTATGGGACGCTCAGTGGATAAATGCTGTCAGTTTGCAGCTTCCAGAGAAAGTCAGTGTCTCAGGGAGTGAACGGAGCAGTGGGTGGGTCAGGACGCTGGGCAGATGTATGTTGATTGGACAAACTGTCTAAAAGGCAGAACGCTCTTTTAAATCACAGCGGCACCGAAGCATTTTCCAGCTCAGTCGTGTGCGTTAATATGGCGTTGGTTCACTCACAGCAGAGCTGTTTCAACAAAAGAAGAACTTTATTTGAACCCATACCTAGCTCCATTGTAACACACATAAGATAGGAGCAGTGACAGGAAGTGAACTGACATCTCTTGAGCTACCAGTCCACATCCACACTGTGGTTGTTACAGATGTGTCGCGTTGTTATTTTAGAACAAAACCACCATCTATCTGAAGAGTTAAACGCTGCTGAAGCCAAATCACTGCTTCAGGGGCCACGGATGGGAGCTTGGGAGCGGAGCGAAGGGTCCAGTGCATTTTTCACGCCTCCCTCACCCACTACAACAGAGGCCTTGTCTTAGCAGGCTCCAATGGGACAATCCACCCACACAGGGTGCCAAGGGGGATGCCAGGAGGCTCGCTGCCCAATCAGAGGAGCTGTAGGAAGAAGAGCCCCAGTCGCACATGTACTGGGAGGGTTATATGAGGGGACCTTTGGAGGGGCAAGAGGAAGAACTGAGGGATGGACTGCAGAGTGGGCCTCTCTGGGACGTCCCATATTCTACTGGCAAAAAACACAACACATTTTTTCCCCCTTTCCCTCTGAAAAGTGTCACCACCTGACCCTGGTCACCGTAATAACGGACACCACAGAAGAGAGTACTCAGCTGGCGTGTATCAATAAGCAGAGCCGACAGAATATTTTGGCTGCTTCGTGATAAATAATCAATGATCACGAGTCCTTCTCTCTGTTCTCCTGTTTGTCCCTCTGATGTCTAAGACCACAGCAAGTTGAGCTGAAACAGTAAGCCCATCAAAGACTCGCTCAAATAGAGAAATAAGCCAACTATTCAGAGAATTAACCCTTTATAAGACAAGAAACGGTATAATAATAATAATAATAATAATAATAATAATTTGATTTATAGCAGAACAATGCGCTTCTTCAGGAGAAACCCTTATGTTCTATGTAGGCTGGAGGCTGTTTCTCTGAAACACCAGGAATAAACTTCACTCTGACCCCCCTGCCCAGACACTTACAGCATTAGTCACGCTCATCCTTCTTTCTCCAGGCTGTTCACCTCCAGCCCCGCTGGAAGAGGCCTGCAGTCGTGCAGAATCAGGCCCAGGTGCATCACTGACGTACTTGGACACATCACATTCAACATACTAACTACAAATATACCTTCTGGATTCTTATACACATACTCCCCTTCACCTCAGGTCAGTGCAGTGCATCTCAAACATTAACCCCCCACACCTCACCAAGACCCAGTGAGGAATCATTAGCCTATAAACAGCCATCATCCATGTAGAAACTCCAGGGAATCAATTATGGACGCTAGAAAGTGGGTGTGGCCAAACGAGGGGGGTGGAGTGATGGGTCCATACACATGCTCTGGAACACTGACATGACAAACATCAAAGACAACAGCCGTGTCCGTATCCGCGTGCGTGCGTGCGGAGAGTTACACACATGGCTGTGTTTAGTTCCAGATGATTTGGTGTGGAATGATCCGTTTAGAGGTGACGTCTTTAAACATTTGTATTTTATTTCGTTTCGGTAGAGTGCTGGTAAGAGAGAGAGGTCGCAGTAACTTCAAAATCTTTATCTCATCAACTACTTTACATCTTTAACTCTTCATTAAAGTAAAAACTAATCTGCCAGTCTGTGATGATTCGGAGTGCATTGGTTGCTCATACGTGTGTCAGTAAAAGCAAGTTCAGGAGAAGGTTTTCTCTCTACATCTGCCTCAGAAATGAAGATACTGGAACAGTTCAGAGAGACAAAGAGAGTGTATGAATGTTTTTGAAATTAAAGGGAATCAGGTCCAACCAGAGGAAACACTTGAACACTTCCACTTAGAGTCTGTAGCAGGTCACATGTTTCCACTTCCTTCCTCTGTGCACATACAGCTGTACCGGGGTTTTTGTTTCAAGCGTTTACATCCTGACAGGAGAATACCAGCGTTTGCTATTTGCCTTTTCCGTACACTTTCTCAATAGGAAGCTACATCTCAGCCTGGTTTGAGGTCTGCTGCCCATCTATTGTAATGAGAAGCTCTTGGTGCTAATTAAAAGTTTGTCAACCACAGTTGCTGCCTGGTCTACTTGTTGCTATCCTTGAGGTTCCACATCTCAAAGTGGAAGTTTCATATTGTCTCAGTGAGGTTGTGAACTCTCTTCTGTCAGTTTAAACGGAGGGAGCATTCACTTTCTGTGCCAAATAGTTTCTGTGGTCAAATAAACTTCAATTTGGTTGCTCTGTTTGTTTTTACTCCTGCAGGGAACCAACCTCACGGATATCTGCACAGAGTTGTTGCTCCATGGAAATCTACTTAAAATCTCAGCTGGCAACATTCAGGAACGTGTTTTCTTCCTGTTTGACAACCTTTTGGTTTACTGCAAGAGGAAATCCAGGTGAGACCAAACACTGTCAATACCTTTTCATTATTTTTTATGAAGTAAAACAAAATTGACATACAGTACATACATTCATTGTATGAACAGTCCACCCCCCCCCCAATCGCTCATTGTGACCATCTGAACACATTGGCCAGAAAATAACAGACCAGTGAACTTAAACACATACCCAAGTTCAGCCGTACCTATACCACATGCTGATGAATATTAAATGTTTTTTAAATTTGTGAAATGACGGAACAATGTCATGGGTGAAAGAATATCGGAATTTCTGGAGTATTGCCAGTATGTAAGTCTTGTCTACTCTGATTGGAGGGGGAACATGGCGTTAAATGACTTTATCAAAGTAATTTCTCTCCATTAATTCCATTTGATTTGTTTTCTAAATGTTGATTCTCAACTGGTTCAAATTGTGAGGTGTGTGTCAGTGTTTGACCTTCCAGCAGCATCAGCGCCGATGACTGTCAGACTCCTCATAAAATCACAAAGCACAATTGTAATCATGAATATTTACAGAAGTAACAGTAATTTAGTTACCCTAGTTACCCTTAGTTTATCCCTGTTCATGACAGTTGTGCTAGTTTGTAATCAAATTACACCATTGCATGTAGCTAGATACTCTGACACTGCTGGTAAGGTCAAAAGATTGTTCAGTTTGGTGGAGGTCATTAGCATGTGTCAGGGTCAACATTTACATTTACAAAGTGATTAGCGCTAATCACATTGTAGCATTTAGAAAACCAGTCTATGACAGGAAGCGATGCACCTCCATGTTTCTACTGCTCCCTGTGTGAGTACGAGCATGTGTGTTTAATACACACAAGTGCTTGTTTTTACTGTTAAACCAGCATCAGCGGATGTTTTCCATGCTGAGTGTGAGTAACCCCAGTGTCGTCTCATTCGCCCAGGGTTTCTGGAAAGAAGTCCACCAAGAGGACCAAGTCCATCAATGGGCCCCTCTATGTGTTCAGGGGAAGAATCAACACTGAGGTGATGGAGGTGGAAAATGTGGAAGATGGAACGGGTTTGTATTTACCCAGCAGCTTTACCTTTTGAGATTTGTTCAAGCATTTCCTCTGTGGTTTTTTATGTAGCTGCTCTGAAACCTGATCCCACACCTTGATTACTTCAGTACCAAAGCTAATGTTGAATATTACACTGAGCGATAACAGTAATATTTGCCCATTAGTTCGCCTTCAACTTGACTTCTGTGCTGCGGATGATTTAGTAACGGGTGGACGGATGAATCAGGTTCTTGTTGACAGTTTGGGTGGAGTATCGCACTTGCACCTAGTTTCAAACAGGATGTAGCTCGCAAACCTCATGAGCCAGCTTTTGATGTGAGCTGCTCAGTAACGGGTGGAGGTGTTGACGCCACTCTGTAGCAACCTCCAGCTTTGTGATTGATGTGATTCTCTGAAATAGCGCGCCGTGGATCAACGACTCATCTGTGAGCAAGATACATGCGCCTTTTTTTGAAAGGCTTGGTATGCAGTCGTAGAAACACGCTGCCTTCCTCTCTTTCACATTTCCTCTTTTTTCATGCCTGTGCTGGCTGTGTATTTTGCAATCTCACATGACTTTTTTGTTGTTGTCAGAGTTGCATGTGAGTTCCCGGAACAAATGATCTGATTAGTGAATGTAACATGAATTGTGTGACAGTTGATGAAAACACCTACTTTATACTAAAACAACAGTGTGCAGTCCAATTGGGAATGTTACTGTGTAGTTGTACATAGAATAACACATTATGTGTTGTTTATCAGCTAAGAACTAGAGCAAGAACGTCTTTTTTCCGCCCTACTATGTTGTGATGATCGTGTAACGCAAACAGGAGAAACCACATCACCACAAGTTACAAACTTGGACGTCCCCTGTAAGTGGAACGCAGCATTACAGTGGCTGACTTCAATAAAAAAAAAAAAAAAAACAGCAAAATGTCACAGGTCAGATCTCAGCTTGTCCTTGCATTGAATAAAAGGCTCCACTCTACGCGTCCCAACCCTGTGAGAAGTGCTGGAGCTGCTCCCTGTGGGGCCACAAGTATCACATCTATTTATATGACCTCTGGGCGCGAGACTAATGCACCCTATCACCAGCGGCTATTCATTATTCAGGAGCTGCTCACCTGCAGCTCAATGGATGATAAAATTAGCCTGGATGGGCGATATGACGAGACTTTGTTGAGTCAAAGGAACAATGATTTTTACTGTTCTGTTTATTTGTAGCTGCTCAGTTAGAGGAAACTTTAAACCAAACTTGCGCAGCATGTGGTGGTCAAGAATTAAGCGATGACACTCATTGCTTCCACTGAGGTCGGTGTTTACAATGTGAGGAGAGTTAGAGGACTCAACAAAAAAACAAGGGCAACGAGAAAAGATTTAATTGTTATTTATTGCTTGTAGTATTGATGAAGAGTATTGTAAACTAAGTATGCCTGATACACTGACTGTATAAACTATACTGCCAGTATTTCTTGTAATGTTTTTATGCTGTTTGTTCCACAGCGGACTATCACAGCAACAACTACACAGTGACAAATGGCTGGAAGATCCACAACACGGCTAAAAACAAGTGGTTTGTCTGCATGGCCAAGAATGCCGAGGACAAGCAGAAGTGGCTGGATGCCATTTTGAGGGAACGGGAGCAGAGAGAGAGTAAGTAACTTGGTTTTTTTTTTATGGTAGTTGAAAAGTCCAAAACCCCAGATTATAGTTTCCGACAGTCATCTTAATCTTTTATACTTAAGACAGAAGCAGGTTTAAGTTTCATAGTTGCTCATTTTCACACAATCTGCATGAAATATACTTTCAAGTACTTTTTTTTTTTTTTTTACCTCAGAGTACAATCATATTGTCTTAAAGTCATCTCAAGGGCCTACGTTAACCGAAGGTCACGTCCTACTGTGGCCCAAAGTCATGTCCTAATGTCCCTTAAGGTCACTTTGTCCTAAGGTCCTGTCCCACCTTCATCAACATCACGTCCTACCTTGTTCGAGCAAACTGCCTGCATTTCACAAAGAGAGAGTTAGGTGACGTGGCGGCCTTATTGACCCTTTTACCTACTGGAAATCAAAATCTAAATTAATTCCTGTCGGCCGTGGAGAAGAGGTGTGTGTCGAATCACAGCGCTGCTTAATCAAGCATCTTACTCACAAACTCCAGATCCTCTCTAACAGCATCTCAGTGAGACGCCTGAAATAGAATCGTGTGTGAAAGAAAGTAAATGATGTAATACGCAGCAACTTTGATTATGGATCTATTTTTGCTCATGTGCTCCACTTGTGGTCGAGGCTTTGGATTAGTGTGGGAATCAAACGTGCAGCTAGGAGTAAGAGAAAGGGGGTGAAGCTCATCCATAATGAAGAGGTGAAAAACCCTCCAGAGCACCATTTACTGATCTGAGCTCTGTGGCGTAAACTAATATCCTTGTTACCTCCTAAGTTGTTTTTTGTACTCCTTTGTGTGACTTACTTCTGTTTCCTTAAAATATGCCTCCACCTGTTGGGAGCTGGCCATCTGTCTTTGTTACGGTCGGTGCGTTACACAGCGTGAGCAGCTTTAACCAGATTTGGGGCGAACACCGGATAGCATTGATGACTTAAAAAATCAGTTTGATCCCCGACATGATCCGGGTTTGGTTGAAAACACTAGAGATGGTTGGCTAAATGGGAGCTTTCACACTGTTGTAAATTATTCTTTGTGCTGTGGATGTTTAATAATCATCCACAGCAGTATTTGATGTCATCAGCATCTGATCCTGTGATGAAAGGCTTTCCTAGTAAGACGGCGAACCGGGCAGGGTACTGCAGCTTGTGGTGTTAAGTTACAACCCGGCGGAAACTGACCTGAGGCTAACAGATGCCAGATCAGTCACAGTGCCCAAGTCCCCACACTCTCCCTTTCTATTACCCGTTCTACACTTCTGTCAATGTGCTGACCTTTCCCTCAGCTCCAGTCTAGACAGCTACATGATCAAATGTGCCACAATAAACCCTGCCAGTGCCTTTTCTTCACCTCTCCCCTCATGCATTATTGGTTTAACTGACACGCCTAATTTAATGTTAATGTTTAATGTTGCCCTGTCTGTGTGTATTACTGTGATCGCTCCCGGCGCTGCACACACAGCTTCACACAACCATCGCAGAAGACTCCCATTGTTTGAAGGCTGCCAGTTGGAGACGGCTGCATTTTATCTTATCTCGGTTTTCAATGAGGTGCGGGGAAAACGCCCACCGGAGGCACTGTGATATGTGATTTTAAGCTACAATAACAAATATGAATTGAATTGAAGTGAATTGAAAGTTGATGGTTGGATAATTTGATTGGGTATTAGCTTCTGCCAGCAAGCTCAGCCCAAGCAGAAGCTCCAGGCGGTCTCCGACAGCTGGACCAGAAGCTCAGGGGCCTCTCGCACTGGACAGGACCTGTCTGTTGTTCAATAACACTCATTGTGTAGGTCGACATCAGCTGCTGTCAATTGTAATCTATCCCCGTGTCCATCACAGGCAAACCTCTGAGTGAGCAAATTAACTTCCACTCAGCCCTCTTTCTTTTTTTGGTTGGCTAGACTTCCACCAACTCTGATCAAATTAGTTCAACAATGGGCGCAAAGTTAGTGCCACATCCAGGGTTGTACGTAGTAAACATCTGGAGCATGTATTAACCAGTGTCACATCCCATGCTCTCTAAAAAGCAGATACACAGTGATGCAGTAGTACTGAGAAAGATGACAATGATGACGCAAACGAATGTGGATTTGTGGAGGAAACAAATTGCTCCCCGTCTAAAAATAACTCAGAAAACTCTATTTGTGTTTCCTCTGGAACCATTTTTCATTCTGTCATGTTCATAACTATGGTTTTGCCGTTTGAATGTTGTGTGCGTGTATGGGACACTTTAAGGATGTGCGGACACATTAATCCCCATCAGATTGATGCAGGTTGATCCTATGGGAATGTGTTTCAAATAATCCATACGGTTAGCTTCCGTGCCTCATGCGTGAAGATGTAAACACGCCTCTATTTGCTGCTTGCTCAGTGCGTTCCGATCTCTTTATGCTGCATGTTGCAAGAATGTGTCTGACCACGCTGGGTTAGTACCAACACCCCCGTGGGTGCATGGAACTTTGCTATGTAAACAATCAGGGCAGAGGTTTGTCAGCCGACGGTGTTTGTGGGAGAGGACAGGAAAGGCTGAAGCAAAAAGATTAGGAACAGTTGAATCGGGCAAATCTGTAATTCACTCAGTTTGGCAGCCAGTCGGAAATATTCTCTGGCACATTGACAAGCTGTGTGAGGGCCCAGAGACCCAGAGAAAAGTGGCAAAATTTGTATTCAAGGGTGTGTCTGTAAGTCTGTCTCTCATCTCTTTCTCTCCCTTCGACAGCTCTCTACTCATCACTCTCCATGTTACTGTTTGTTTCACCCTAACTGGTCGAGGCAGAAGGCCATCCACATGTAGCATTCGATCTCTGGCTTCCTGAGCTAATACAATGAAGCTTTTCCTCAAATTTGTTGCTGAGAGATGCTTGTGTGAATGGTTGATTTCTATGAGAATAGGTAACATGGAAGCATTCCACTTCAACACTGTAAAAGCATTCTCATTGTTGAAGAATAAAACAGCTCTGTGTGTACGAGTCATAGAAAAGATACTCACGCCCACCATCATTAAATCTAAATCTCAGGGTTATCGGAGTTGGACCAAGTTACAGGTCGGATATCCGAGGTAAAGTGGGCTATTCTGTTCCCAACCTCCTGTCCGCACCTCGGGAAACGACGGAAATTGTGAGTTGGACTGCAAATAGAATGTACAATAAGCATCATGAACTAACTGTTGTGAATTGGTGCTAGAAATTAATCTGGCCTGACTTGGCACCTGGAGAGATATGGAACTGCAAATAATTTCATCTCGTTCACTAGGCTTGAAAATCTGCAAACATTAAAGTCCAGTTCAGCAGCCTGATGTGGAGTTAAGCAGCTTAGGGAGTCGCACAGTGCAGCAGAACTCTGTTGCACGAGTCAGAAAGTCACCCCCAAGTGCAGTTCACAAGTTCACCATGAGTTTCAGTAGCTCAAACGGCAGCGAGCCCAGGGGAGCAGGCGTCACAATGGGCCCTCACATGTTCTGTTGTACAGTACACGGAATAATAGTTCACCAATGAACACAGATTGAAATCACACTGACCTCCTAAACCTTCTTACATCTAATGAAGCTACTTGTCTGACTGAGGTGAACATCTGGAATTTTTCAACCTCAGCAGCCGTGCTCGTTTTTTGGCAACATTCCATCCACCCATAACAGAAAACAAGTGGCCCGTCCAGGCAAAAAGCCCGTTTGTGTCCTCTAAGTGCACCATGACAGCCTTTGCACTTTGATTTGTGAAAAAAAAAAAGTTGAAATCTGTAATCTGTGTTGATCCCGGCGCTGTGATACAGTCTGTATGTTGGGTTATTCATTCATATCCATTCCCATATCGTCTGCTCTCAATTGACTGAAAAGACCGATAATGATGTTTTTACCGTCTATTTAAACAGCTGCACCTCATAACACTGCTAAACGTATCAACACCTCTTTCTTGGATGTGACTTGTTTTTCTTTCTCCAGGTCTCAAACTGGGAATGGAGCGGGACGCCTACGTGATGATTGCAGAGAAGGGGGAGAAGCTCTATCACATGATGATGACCAAGAGCCGGCACCTGATCAAGGATCGACGCAGGAAGCTGAGCATTGTGCCCAAGTGTTTCATGGGAAAGTGAGTTTCTTTGCACCGGCTTTTCCAGAACAGGACTGCATTGCTATGCTGTTCACAAGGGGGGGAGGGGGCTGAGGGCGGAGGTTGGTGTGTGTGTATGTGTGTGTGTGCGTCGGGGGGGGCTCCTTATAAATGGTTGTTACGCAAGATCACCATGCTTTCAAAAGAGCTGGTATTCAGCCTCCCCGAGTCCTGGACAAATGTCCAAAGTGTTTTATCCCCACATCCTCTTGTTTGTTATGAACCTCCCTCATCGTCTCACTGCTTTTGAACACAGACACACACACAACCAGGCAGTGTTTGCCTAACCTCACTATAACAAATCTTTTAGTCTAAAAAGTCATTGTTTTCTCATGACGACTGGCTTTTTCATCCCAAAAAAGGAGCTCAGCCCCCACAATGGCCCAGCAGCTTGAGTCACACTTGGTAGACCACCAAACATTCACATTTCTGTCCCCTTGATGTGTAGAGGGAATGAACAGACGAGAGAGAGAGAGAGAGGAGAGACTCACATAAGACCATGACTTTTTTAAAAAAAATAGAACTACATTAGCTGTGATGGTAACCGATGGTTGGGAGCTTCCAGCCAAGGTCTGTTACTATTTTACAAATATAACGTTTCCTTTGTCTGGTGTTAAACATAGGGAACGGTAACAAACCTCTTTGACAGATGCCTCCCTCAATCAGTCCCTTCCCTCAGCTTCCACTTTCATCTCCCACCTTCTTCCCTGTGTCTCTCAGCCATTTCCTGCTGATGAGTGTTAACTTGCATTAGCTCTGCATTTGCCTTTCTAATGTAATTGACAGCAGGCATAGCCTGAGCTAATATCTGTGAGGGGAGATACACACTGCCAGTTTGACAGCACCCCATCGCCTTGATAGCATCACTCCATCGTCTGTCTGCTGTCCACACAGGAAGATGGTTGGTGTTAATGCCTTTTTTACATTACTATAGGATATATGCACTTGTTGCTTTGTTGTAACAAGGTGATGCTTGTGCTTGCAAAGCAGTATGGGATTTATGTAGATGATAAATCATATATTGATATTTCAGGGTAGGAATGGCGATAGACTGACGATACGATATTATATGATACATGAATTGTGATACTATTATCACAGTATTGTGATTTGTTCCATATTTCAGTATTTTATTTTGGGGTATATTGTTGTCTCCAAAATCGAAACAAGAAAATTTTTTCTTGTTGTGAAAGCCACCATTCCATCACCATGGTAACACCTGTGAATTTCCTTGTACAATCGTGTACAAGGAGGAATGTAATGTGGTGGGAAAAAATAAAATGAAATGTTTAGTGTGCCATGATTTAATGCACAAACTAAATAAAACTGTGGCTACTTAAAAAAAACCCTTCAACTGCCAGAAGGCTGAAGGCGTCTGTAAAAGTATTTTGTTTGTCAGTTGCAGTCTTAATGTGCAGTTTATTTGTGTGCCATATGATTTTTTTTATATTGAGAACTAAGAAAATAAACATCCACAGAATTAGGACACAGTGATCGTCTGCCTGAAGCTAGAGCGATTTTGTCTTTTGGTCGCCAAATGAAATAACATCATCATAAATGTTTGTGCAAAAGATTCCAGAATTTTGCTGAGCTTCACAAAGTGAAGTATTCAGAGACCTCACCCACTCAGCTGCAGATACTCAGCTTTATCCTTCAAAGAGAAAGGTCCTCCACCAATTACTGTGTGACTGAAGGTTCACTGTGTC
>CAAKHB010003816.1:25488-44147 GCA_901007665.1 Aeoliscus strigatus
AGACCACAAGAAATACTTGTTTATTTAGGTCAGTTTGAATGTGTGGTTTTATTTTCTTTTTCTATCAAATTACTTTGGGTGACTCCTCATCTTTGTGAACTAGATCTCGTAAATTCAGGTGGTTGGGGGGAGGGGCGGGGCAGACACAGTCTCAGTGGGATTTAGGGCAGGTTACTGTCCTAACTGAGGCGCAGGGAACGTTGTAGGACAGCTCTACCCCCTGGTCTCAGCTCTGGGTTGTCAGGGGTTGGGCGTTCTAAATAAATCCATCGATTTGGAGATAGAAGAGCAGCACCCTCAAACATAGAATATCTGTGTGTGTGTTTCTGTGGACCAGTTATGACAATTCATCATTTAATCGCTTGTTGTTGCAATAGTGTCCGGCAAACAATGCAGTCCTCCTTGACAATTGGCAGAACGTGGTCTTACAAGAATATCTTTGTAATCAGGGGCATGTCTCACATTGTCCACTTGTTGCAAATACAGTAGGAATTGATCATGAACCTCCTGCATGCAGACCGGCTTGTTAGGCAGTGCTTCATACCATCTACTGGCATCCAAAGCCAAAAGCGTCTTAAACTGACAAATGGATTAACATTAGATGTACTTGAAAGCTCACTGTGTCTCAGGCGTTTGCCCAAAGGTACCTTGTGTGTCGTAAGAAGCAAGAGGAGTGAGAAAACATCAGTGTTTATAAGAGCTCAGAGCTTTTTTAGTGAACGTCAAGGGATATGTACAGTATGTGCTACAAATTAATAAGCATCAAAAACATTTTTTTTTTTTAAATCCTAATCCAAAATAATAAATATGGGAGCATTATAACCCTTGGAGCTGAAACTGGTTTGGAGTGTTGGGGCATGATCGAGAGCTTTTTTTTTTTCTTATAGGAGGAATATTTGGGGAAACAAATAACATTTGTGCTGTAATCACCACCACAATATTTTCTCAATTTTAGAACAAATAATTTCTAGCAGGGGTACTGTTGTAAGCTTTCATCTCCCTCATTTACATGAGGAAAGTACCCCCCGCTTTTTTTTCTCATCTTGTGAGTTTGTTTTGTGGTGCAGAAAATACACACCTTCTGCTCATGGAGAAAATTTAGAACACATATCAGCCAAATATATGCAAAGGCCTGCAGGGACGGAGTCACATAATGAGCTCGATCTGAAATGTGTGAATCTGACAATAAATACATCAGTACATTCTCAAGAGCTATCTACACACACACACACACACACACACAAACACACACAGCATTTTTTTTATCTGTCTCTGCCTCTGTTCCCTTATCTTCTTCTGTGCATAGTTTATCTAATCATAATAACAAAAATCAACTGGAACTTCTGAAAGTTGTTCTGTCGCAGATACTCCCGCACTAGTAAAGCTTCTGGCGTGTGTGTGTGTGTGTGTGTGTGTGTGTGTGTGTGTGTGTTTGCATAAATCTAGTCCCTCAGTCATGGCCTAATTGGAGAATCTGAGGCAGGGGACACAGCAATGTGAAGTGCTAATTTGATTTGTGTTTGTGGCTCTCTGAGAATGGCTTGATGGAGCTGATGCAATTAGCTGTAAAACAATCGTGTTTGTGTTTCTTTATGTGCACGAAGTGTGTGTCTGTGCATGCAGTTGGACATGTATGCATTCTTTGTTTTTTTAAGCAGAGCCACGGGTGTGGGTGTGGTGGGAGTCTCAGCACCCCAGAAAAGTTTGCTATCAAGTAGCAAAGTAAACATGTCTCATCTCCTGTCTTAATTGATTTGTTTGTGTTTGCTGATTGCAATGAGAGCTGCAGCCACGGAGTGTAAATGTTTGAATTATGAAAAGCAGGCCGCATAATGATATCTTTGAATATTTCCCTATGGAAGTCTCCCTATGGGGCTGACATAAAGAGACACAGACCGAGAAACTGAACGAGGCGAGAGACGGATACAGAAAGCGACAGAAAGGCATTATGACAAACGACCGGGTAAATAAGACAAATAAAGGGCAATTTCAATCATTACATATCTCATGGCACTATCTCTTCTGCTGCCCTGGAGACAAGTGGATTAGATTTTAACACCGGATTAAATTAATCCACAACCTGGGATTAGGATTATGAGTGTGGGTTTTGAGAGATTTATAGTATGTTACATAATGGTTTTACAAGATTTCACAGGTTTAAACCAGTATGGTAAGATCCCTGGAGAAAAGAGGAGTAGATTGAGGAAGTAAAGGCAACATAGAAAGAAGAGTGGAGTACGTACATACTCATATCTGCCCAGACCGTCTTCAGGAATACAAGAGGTTCAAACTGGAAAGTGGAAAATCCTCCTTTTTTTAATCACAAGAATAGGAATGACTTCTATTTTATGGTGTGATATTCTTAGCATTCTACACTGTTTTTACAATGAGCCCCATCTTGCATAATTCCTTGAATAAGTGAGTGAAGTGTGTTTGGTGGGAATCATTCATCATTCACTCATATCATTCACTCCTATTGTTTCACAATGTGTACATGCATACACACTTTTACCTTGTAGCAAGTGAGAAAAACTTGCTACAGTAATTTTGCATAGGAGGTATATCTTCAGACACATTTATAAATGCTTCATTAGCTCATATGGGGGATGCAAGACAACACTTGGTAGCGTGTGGTCACAGGTGAGCCTTGATTCTGGACAGATTAGACTTTTTTGTGTGTGTTCTTGTGTGAATGACGCTTCTTTTCCCTCACTTGTGTATTATTTTATTTTTCCATCAGTTCAACCACTTGTTTTGGACATTACACATACGTACAAGGGAACGGAGAGAATTTCCAGACTGACGCTTGTATAAATAAGTTCAGACTTTCTATTTATATGTGACAGCACACATTGTAATCATGCTACTACTAAATCTTACGTGAGCAAACCAGTGTGTTGTTAGTTTCGCAGAAAAATAAGGAACATGTTGCTGTATATAAAGAGCATCTGTAAAGAGTTGTCTCTGGTCTTCATATCCTTATCCTCCTCATCCATCAAAATTTTATATATGGTGCTTAATTTGGAAGGGGGTCCCTTCACTGCCGCAACTTCTGACAGAAATCATTTTGCTCGGCTTGATCCAGGCTGTCCTGAGGGAAATTACTCTGCTGTGAATTTAAGGGACAAGAGCCTGATGCAAAGCTATGTTCAGTCTGCCCAACCGAGCAAAGTGTTGCTCGGCACAGGAGGAGCTCCCTTAAATGTAATGACATATCGCTCGCTTGACAAAAGGATCAACTTTGATACAGCCTCTTCTGTGGTGTGGTATTTGTAGAGCTGTATAATATTTTCTATTATATGTGAAAATGTCGTGCAGAGAGAGAAAAAATATATATATTCGTAAGTCATAGCTGAGTCTCACTTCTCTCACTTGTTTTCTCACGTTGCTCTCTTGATATAAAGAAAGGCCCGATAATGTGTTTTCTTAAATTGCAGCCAGCACATTGAGAGACTTGTGGACAGATAAATGCTTGTTCCATGTGTTGAATGTGGAAAAAAATGTGTGTTGTTGTGGCGTTTCTAGCAAATAAACACCCAGTAACACTTTACAGAGAGCGGAGAAAACATTTTCACTGGATGTCTGACCCAGGTGATTTGGGTTAAATACAGTTACAGTGTGTCACCGCTTTCTATCTTCCAGTCATGTCCAACCTCATATCAACACACCCACCCACACACTTGCACGCTCAAGCACACCTATAGTAAACCAACTGTAGGACGGCTGGTGTTTTCACAGAATTAGACAGGTTAAATGGACCACAGCTTAAGCTCATTCAAGTCCCTGACCCTCCCTTGCTGCTCCGCAAATAGACGGAATCCGGGCGCATTCAAAGGATGATAGCTGTTGACAGAGATGAGATCCCAGTATTCCAACATAAGATCAAACTTTTCATCTGGAGCCTCATACTTCAAGGTTAAAGCACAGCTAAACCTTTGACAAGAGCCCCCCTGGGGAGTTGAGTGAGAAAATATATATATGTATTTTTAAAGTCACAGTTTACACAGAACGCTATGACCGCTCAAGCCTCTTATCCACTAAATCAGACATATATCTCAAGAATTTTATTGTTTGTGTTGCACCCTCTGTTAAACTATCTGTTTGTAATTTTGTAATTGTCAGTTTAGGCCACACGAATGAAACACCAAACACTGAATATATAATATATGAATTTTTATTTTCCGTTATCATTATGTTTCCATTCCTTAAACATCGAGGGCACGCTAGCATTCTTTGGATTACGGTTACTGAAAGCTGAACTCTGTTCCCCTACCTAGTCTGAAGATGTCCAACGGCCAGCAGAAGGAGAAAATGTCTTGCTGTTTCTTGTTGTTTCTCCTTCTCCTAGCTCCTTCCTCACGCCAGGTAGAGGAATCAGTTGCAACTGCTCAGCTTTCAGTAACTGATTGACATTTTCTAATAATATAGTCATGTAATTATGGTACTCCAAAGTATGCTAGCGTGAATGTAGCGCTGGGGGTTAGGTTTTGATTCTTAGCTACTTGACCTTTTTTTTCCGAGTAGGTTTTGCTCAGTCTGATTGAGGGACTAAGGGCAGAGCATGTGTATTGTTCATCGAGGCATTGTGATTTGTGATGTTGACTATGCATGCTGCTGCTGCTGATATATACATTTTGAATTTTAAAAAATGTTTGGTAATTAACACCACAAATGTCTGGTTAATCACAGACCACATATTGTCTACTGCCTTACCCTCTGAAAAGACACCAGGTTGAAATCTCAAAAACTCCAATACAATACGTAATTTGGTTATCAACATTGTTAGAAGATTCATTCATTCATTCATTTTCTGCCGCTTAATCCGGTTACGGGTCACGGGTAATCATCATCTATCTGTATTACTGAGGGGTTTTCGTTGACACCACAGTTCATAGTGTTGACCTGGAGTGTAATATATAGAAATATTCTGCCCCTCACATGTATGCAAATCTCAATGGCTAGCTAGCTAGCTAGATATTTTATTTAATCTCACGAGAGAAATCCATAATATGAGTGAATCCAGGTAATGTTAAACCTTTTCTGAAGTATCTATTAACTATTACTGTACATGTGAAGGCAAAAATATCTGTCTATCCATTATATCCATGATATAGCTACAGATGTGTGAGATGTATTGTAATTAGTTGGGTAATTTTTGGTACTTTGTGTTTGAGGTTTTACGTCATTTCTCTTTTTTTGCCGGGAATCAAACCAGCGTCTATCTCACTGTGAGGTGACAGCGCTAACCACTACAACACTGTTTTGCCCTACGACACAATGAATTTCAGGTAACACTAACAAAAAGAACTATTATATATATGTATTTGTGAGAGGGGAAAAAAACGATATAAGCCAGAGGAATGAATTTAATTAAGGCTAAATTCCTTAGCTTCACCTGTAATGCCGATCAGTTTATTATTCATTTCACACTTTGCAATGGAGACAAGGCAAATATAGCTAATGTAATATCCATTAATATCCCACAGCAGGGTTTTCCAAAATACACTATACACTTTTACACTATAGAAATAACCCTCACATAATCAGAGGCCCATTGGGCTCCTCTTAGTCCATAATATCCAGAAACAATCACCCACACATCCCCTGGCTCTTGTTAGTGCAACTTTAAAATGTCACCCTACACCCAATTTCTGACCATGAAGAAGTGAGGATTAATTAAAATCAGCATAAGATAAACACAAACCAACATCTAATTCTATTCGACAAGTCTATTGGATTGCTACACAAATAGAACACCGGAAAAAGAGTGAGCACAGAAGCCTGCTGACACTCCCAGGTAGAAATACCTGGAGCGAAGACAACAAAGGGAAGGAACAGATGTGGAGAGGTAAAGGAAAACATCTAACAGCCCAAAAGGCTCCAGAGATCAAAAATAACTGAATGCATTAACACACAGAGAAATATTTTTGAGAGACTCACACATTCATTCATTTCTCTATCGCACCCTCTCAGACACAACTACTTCCTAAAGTGATGAGGAGACAAGTTTTTGACAGTTAATGTCAGAACTGAGCATGAAGTTGAAAGTAAAATCCAGGCCAGAAACCATGAGAGAACTGAACGCTTTATATCCGTATTAGCACTTTTTTTATTGTGCAGAAAGATGTCTGAATTCCATTTACATAAAGTATACATGTATCTATGTGTCTTGTTTTGTCTGTTTAACAATCAAGTTTCTTCCTTGCATCTTCTCAAAAAGTGAGTAAAGTAAGACATCAGCCAGTAATCAGCTGTTTACTGATTTTTGAGACAATAGAAGGACAAATACAGAAAGAATGTGTGCTTTTGTGGTGTGTGAAGGTTTGAACCAGGATATAATATTGTGTGTCTCTGGGCTGCAGATGTTTTGTATCACTCAATTCATGGTTCAGGAATCGACGATTCATCATTCAGCGGCAGTTTAGCTTTGCATTTATTGTGTTGTAACTGACCTCCCTTGATTCCTTGATTTGAATGGGAACAAATCAACTCAAGTAAGTTCTATGGTCATGAAAAGTCTTCTAAGAAGATTGGAGGTTCTTAAAAAGTAAACGTTGCACCCACACAGTATCTTGACCTTAAAAAAACCTTAAAAAAAAATAACATACAGATTATTCAAAGTTAAAATGGAATTTCATTGAACTACCTAACGGAGCCCTGGAGCAGCCAGGCCAGACTGAGAAAAGCAAAATATTGGCCACCGAATTTGATTGAACAAAAGACTGTGTCCAGGTTTTGATTAATTCATGGTCAGCTCAAATGCATCCAAAGAGGAACGAGCAGAGCAGACCAACCCCACAAAGGATTTCATTTTATTATTGTGTTTAAATCTCAGAGAGTTTTTATATTCTTATTCTACAATTAATGTTTTGCACCTTACACACAGACAATTATTGGTATGTGTACCTGGCAAGAAAAAAAGATTCTCATCTGATTTTTTATTTTTCCAAAGGCTTTCCACTGTATATTAAAACCACTTGTGTCTGTTATGTACAAAAGCTGTAAGCAAGGAGTCCGCGACAGCATGGAACACCTACTGGCAAAGAAGGATTTGTGCTATATCATCACCACTGCAGGGATGATCAGCCAACAGTCAGCAGTTTGCCATGTCTTCCAGCACTGGAAGTAGTGCAACACAGGTACTGAAGGTCTGAACGGTTTAGGAGCATCCTAAGACACAAGCCAAAGCCTCCCTCAGGAGGCCTAGTCAGCCTTCACGCAGCCTATCTGCTTCATATAAAACTGACATCAACCAGCCCCCATAGTGCTGAACACAGGACAGGAGAAAGACATAAACATGGCAGAAGACAGCCAGTCTGACATAAACCACCCCACCTAGCTGTAGTTGAGCAGAAGGAAGAACAGGGCGGAAGCAGTCCTTTGCAATTGTGTATGTACGTGTGCTTGTAAGTGTGCATTTTTGTGAGTGTCTTGTTTACAGAGCTTTCCTGTCATATGTCTTCATCTCTACTTTCTATCCCCTCTCTGTTCTTGAGCCCTGTGGCTAAGCCAGCATGAGGCAGAGTCACACTGTGCAGGTTTCATCCCTTAGCTGAGAGGTGAGTGTTAGTGTTACTGTGTGTGTGTGTGTGTGTGTGTGTGTGTCTGTGTGTGTGATTGAGAGCGGTAAAAAGACAGGAAAGAGTCATATGCATGTGCATGCATGTGTAAAACCAAATGTGTTGCCTCCTGAAAATGTTTCCTGGCTTAAATTGTATATTTGTGCCTCCACATTTGCTCTAACTCACCTTGTCAGTGTGTGAAAGTCTGATCCTCAGCTCAGATGAGTGATCGGCAGCCAACGCCATTCAGAACTGTCCTCCTTGGGGCGTCATGCATGAAAAAGAACAGACTAAGGGGCACATCAATTTTAATGGCTTAACCAGTTGATGCGCGTGTGAAGGTGTGCCGCTAACTGCATGTTTCTTACATTGTTTTTGTTTTTAGAAAAAAGAACCATTGTGGAATCAGTGTGCGTGTGTGTGAGAGTTCTTTGTCACATGGTAAATACTGCCATAATGAGAGTATTGAACTGAGCGTCAAATGAAAGCACAGGGATTTAAGGGGATTCAGGCCATTATTAAACGTTCATATTGTTTCTTCACATCTGACAACTGAGACAAAGTGGTAAATACAAATGGATTTTCATATCCCCAAATAAATATCCCAGACTCATGAATAAATATGACATTGGATGGAATCTGATGTGTTTAACACGCATTTCGTCTCGTCAGACGCATGTTTTGACAGCAGTTATTAAAATATAGTTTAGACCACTCAGAGATGAAGGATGGTTTTGTCTTTCTTTCAGTGTGTTATGTGTAAGCAGAACATGATTTACAAAGCATTAATATCTCGGACTTGCTGTGCATGTTACAGAGAACAATGGAATTAAATCTGACAGTCCTCTGCTTGTTTGCTGATTTTTATAAGCCCTCATAATGCGTTTCAACTGAATTCTGTAAAACATTGGCATTCTGCTTGTTTTTCTTATTTTGCAAACATCACAAAGGGAAACATGTAAAAGATTTCATCTTGTCATGCACCCCCCCACCCCCCGAATCATGCTGCTGTATAATCACCTATGTTACATGAAAAAACGATCTCCTTCCCCATCATATTGAAGCTAAATCGCTTATTACATGCACTAAGATTAGTTCTCGAAACTCACTCTGGCTGAATTTAAATCCCACGAAGCATTCATTTTGAAGAACATCATCATTATTTAATTTTCCCTTGCAAGTGAACAACACAATTTCGTTTGATTACGAGCCGTGCACTCATGCATTATAAACGACTGAATCATTTCATTACATTTCAAGTCATTGCACGGGAATGGCACATGCTAAATCAGAATTCATCAGTCCATATTTCTTGTTTGATGATAATTTCTCATTTCGCAAGATTAAACAGCACATTACTGATAAAGGTCGCCATAAAGGATCATGACCGAATGGCAGAGAAGAAAGGCAAGGGGAAAGAGATGGTGGGGTGTTAATGAAGGGCATAGGAGGATATCTGGTTGGTTGGTCTCGTCATTACAAAAAAATATGATTGTATTGTGCATGCCATCCTTGACAGGGAACATGATTGTGTAGCGAGTAGCAAAGTGCTCTTCCCTCTGCATCCACGGCACAGACAGCGGACAGAGCTCTGTCCAGGGTGACAGTCACGATGTTGGTTCTCTACAGACGATCAAAGCACACTGTGGCTCTGCGCTCCAACAACCAAGGGATTTACTGTCCCCATGATGAGTGAGGAGAGAGAATTAGAAGGACGGGCTGGAGAGAAGAAAGAGGTTGAGATGGAAAGAGGGGAAGCAACAGACGAGGGTGCCGTAGAAATGAAAGAACATGCGAAGCCGGGTGGGGGGGACTGAAAGCAGAATGGCTAAGCATAGCTGAAAGGAAACAAGAATGCAAGAATGAAAGATGAGAAAGAGATGGAGGAAAAAAGGAACTGACGGAGAAGGAGATCAAGAGGAACAGGGTTAGAGAAAAGGAAAGGAAGGCACCATTAGCGTGAAAATGAATGGAGAACTAAGAACCTCAGGGTTGAAAGCTTCTTAGCTGCTGAAGAGATGACTGCAACTATCGCATTGCCCCTCAACTTCCCTTTCCCCAAGTTGCTCCCCTGTTCCGACAATACATGGAGAGTAGAGTTGGATGGCTGTGGGGGTGGCAGGAAAGAAGTGGGCCAAACACAAGACGTAGCTGAGGACCAGAGGCTCAAAGAGGAAAGGATGTTTTAATCCTTTTCTCTTTGTCTTCCCATTCGCTTTTATCATTCCGCTCCTTCCGTTGTAGTCCCTGCTGACTGACCCGGCTACACTTCCTCCTCACTGCCACCTTTCATCTCTCTATTTATTTGATTTATAATCAAAATCCTCATTATTAAGTAATGGCAACAAGAAAAGACAAGCCCAGAAGGTGTCTGGAATCGTATTACCAGCTGTATTAAGAAGTCACTTATCAGGCTTTTGTAAGAGGGATATAGACATTTAAACTGTCTGTTTGTGCATAAATAAACATGTTTTTTTTCAGTGACTTTTGGGGGTTTTAAGACTTCAACTTTCAACTGTGCTTTTGAAAATCCCTCAACCCCCCCCCCACTATGGAGTTTCATCTACACAGAACCAGCGTTTTGAAGAAAGAATACGATTTTTACAACCTCTTGGTCCTAGAGTGAGTAAGTCTGACCACTGTTACCTTTGCTTGTGTACAGCTCATATGCATTCAGTGGTTTTGTCTGTTCATGGGAATCGTTTTTAAAATGATACTGGGTCTACTCGAGTACCCTGCTCAACAATAATGGTGTTTTTTTACATATCAATGGTACATGTTTAAGGTTTAGGATAAACAGAGAGGGAGAGATTTTTTTTCTGCTATCAAGATGAAAAGGGACCAATTTTTTCTTCCCACATGTGATGTGGGAAGAAAATCAAATCCTAATCTACAATTGAATGCTACTTGAATGGCAGCACTCCCGCAACTGCTTTTGTTCCTTAATTCATTTTCCAAGAACATGGGTTCAGTAATTCCATGTACTTCTAATCATGCTAATTTTCCTAATTACTTATGTAACGCTATAAAATGCCTTTGATTGACTGCTCTGATTCACTCTGGCATGAAGGAGGCATGGGTTGGCTGAGCAGGTTGTCCAGTGATTGGAAGGTTCCCCAGAGTCTATGCCGAAGTCACTGAACCCCTGCTTCTGGTGCTGTGTCATCAGTGTGTGAAGAACGTAGCGGGGTTCCTTGTATCTCAGCTTATGCCAGCTAGTGTGTGAATCAGTAAATAAGACGACAACAATGGCTTTGAGGTCAAACCGAGCTGCATCCATTTACCGTGCATTCATGTCTGTTTGAGAGTTGCACATGTGTACGTCTAAAGAAGGAATAGGATGCTTCCCATAACTGTATCTGTGTTAAACTGGTTCATTCTTTAGGATTACTCAAATTGTTTGTCAGTTAGGAACTAGATATATGTGTTCATCTTGTGTTGGACTTCCGTTTCAAATGGCATCAACAGTAAGTAACAGAATCTTTCCTTGGGCTGGCTCCATTTGCATGCAGTGGGAGTATAAGTGGGGGGTGCGATCCAGATTATATATTATGGTATAAGGTTGCTAAGGTTTACTACCTCATCTTACTTAATGTTACTGTTTATCTCAAAACACCACTGTGCCAACACGCTGTGATTCTTCCTGCGCGTCTATGGATTTCTCATTTTGCTTCTGAGGTATTTCTAGCTCTACACAAGCTGACCATGACCTCATCACTCATTCGTCCAAAAGTTGTGTACCTCAATTACAGGATGAACATATGGATTAAGGGTGCAAAACGGTGTTCCCAAAGTAAAACGAGGCAGACATAGTGGAGCATACTAATTCCACACACACGGAGATATATTTATTCCTGTAATTTAGCTCATTCGAATGTGATCCCCTCTCAGCTTGTCCCCAGGGCCCCTTTGTGCTCACCAGAGGCAACCTGTCACACACAACATCATACGCTTAATCAGTGAGCTCAGAGCTGGTATATGAAACAAAACACCCACATCCCCACACCCACTGCACCTTCTGGCGCTGCTGATGTGTGACTTCTACATGCAAACTAAATCACAGCCAAATTGCGTGTAACACACATAGAGCAAGCACAGAAAAATGCGAACACAACCCTCAAATACCTCTAACAAGTCAAGTTACATATACAGTTATGTATGCCAGCCTGGTGCGTGGGAACTAGAAAAACCCTGATGGCTGTTTCAAATACTTATTTTGACCTTGCAACGTAGATCCTAACATTTACAATAATGAAACTGCCACTCCCAAAATGGATTTGGCCTGATGTGCAGAACCTTTAACAAGTGCCAACCCTTGTATGAAAGAGTGTGTGTGTATATGTGTGAGTGAGAGAGAAAGAGCGAGAGAGAGTCATAAAAAAAAAACACTAAAAGACAGTGGAGGGAAAGTGTGACAGAAAAGAGCTGCACAGACAAGAGAATGACAAAGCTTATTATTTAATGTGTTCTTTGGCAGAAACCTGCCTGAAACTACAAATGTCGAGTCCTGCCAGGGACTAACATAACAAAATCACCATTAGACTCATTCGATTTGTGCACAAGCTTAATGAATCAAGAACGTTGCGCATCCAGCATGGCATGAAATCAACAGTCAAGGCATCATTATTAGTTCGTTTACAGACTTGTTACATGTACAGATCTTTCTATGAAAAGACTGATTCAGGTGCAAACTCACAAATTATCTCCAGTAATCGCCCGCTCCATAAGAATCCCTGACAACAGCTCCAAACGGCAAATTAGCAAACAATACCGTGTGCTCCCACAGCATGAGAGCTGAACACTGTACAAGGAGAGTTAATTCATCTCAGGCAGGCTAGAGTACTGACACTTCTCTTATCTTACCCCAACATGCGATCTGAAAAATTAGCAAGGAGTCCACATTGGTATGCATGTGTGGTTTTGTGCGTGCAAGCTACTTTTGTAATCCTGTGTATGCCTGTGTATTTAGGAGAAGGGTCCAGTCATCGCTTCCCTCCTCTCCTGATGTTATTGAATTGGCTAAAAACAATCAGCGTTTGCTCAGACAGCTCTAAATTCCTTCATGTCCTAAGGAGGGCCAAAAAGAAATGAGAGGGCACAACAGAATTTGGGATGGAGGAGGAAAAGGAGAGAGGCATGCATGTTTATGGTACTGAAAGCAAAATGAATAGAGGTATCACCTGCATAGATGATTTTGTTTGTCATTTTTCCCCAAGTTATTATCAAATAGCACAACAACAGAGACACAATTTCAAATCCAATATATTTAAAATTAATAATTTGATGAAAATTCAGTCAAATGCAAATGACGGATGGATGAAGCTTGGATGAACTTACAATGTCGTCCAAAGTTTGATTCTGCAGTTACAGTACCATGTTCCTATGTCCTGACCGGTCCTGATTTTAGTTGGCTATTTTTGCTGGAGCAGTTCTGCAGAAAGTTGTCATGATAGGATCAGGTGATAATGAATTAACTATATGTATATAGTTAATTCATGAACTATGTATGGACCCATTTCAGTGAATGTAATAGAAAGGAAGTTGTTCCAGTATCTGGGATGCCTACAAAAAGTAAGGAAGACATTAAATGAGGCTGAGCCCGGGCTCTAGCTGGTCAGCCTCTGTGGCCTTTTAGGATCAATTGAACAAACACCATTTATCACTTGACCAATTTGTTAAAGGTTCCAGTCAGATTGTCTGAGAGCAAGTAACCAGTCCAACAAGCTGCACTTTGATCAAAAGCTGTAGGAAGAAAGCCTCCTCTTTCAAAGATAGAGCCAGATGAAGTGAAATGTTGAAGTCATCACATATTTCCTCCTCTTCTAAGATAACAGAAAGAATATGTGCAAATTCATTAGGTAAGGCTAAATTAGTATTATGTGATAATGCATGAAGCAATTTCCTTGCTAATAGAGATTTAGAAGTTCATTCCTTGTGCCAGGCTTTTTTTTTTCTCAAAAGAAAATCTAACTGAACTGCAATGAGCCAAACCAAAGCTTGTTCCTGTTTTCAACTAATTTTAAAAGCGATAACCATGTTTTTCATGTCATGGTTTTCATACTACTACTGCTAACAATAATAATAATAATAATAATAATCAGGGAATGGGGGCAAAGCTGGGGCCTTTCTTGGTTTGCATCATATTTTACTCACAAGGCTTTTTTGTTCCCCGTTACTCCCAGTGTCTGGTTAAAGCCTGTCTACATTTAGCAGTCATGCTTTTTTCGATGATGTAACTAACATAATACTACGTGACGGTACAATTCAGAACAATTGTACGGCTATATCAAAACTGATGATATTGACTGACACTTTATCATCACTTACTGTTTTTTTTTGTTTTGTTTTGGTCGTGAAAAAGTCAAGCAAACATGAAGTTAAGAAAATCACTGGCAGATGCTTCTCACTTATCTGCTGCTCTATTTTGTTGCCTTATGGGCGAGACCCTTGCATTTGTTCAATAGTAAAGTAATCCACATATTTTATTTTATTTTGTCATTATGTCCTTCACTTGACTTCCAACCAAGATATAAAAGTGATGATGTTTTTTGTAGTGATACCTTTTCCTGGGGAGATAAAAAAAACCCCAACAACAACAACATGGACTGGTGTTGTTTATGTCACGTGATGCGCCACATGTATTTTATTAATTATTTATTATTAATGTGTGTATGTACATCTGTATGTGTGTGTGTGTTTGTAAGACTTGTTCAATCTTGCGCAATCAAAGCATATAGAGCAGGAGTGAGTGAAACCTTCTCTGACTGATTAGACACCTCCAGGGGATCCAGAGAATCCTGAGGGAGATTGGGTACTGCTGTGGTTGTTAAACTACAACTCTACAAAGACACACAAACAAAACACTGAAATATTCAAATGTGAACATGACTTACAAACACAAACACGCACACACACATTCAATTAATTCTGAATGTTTATGATGTAAGTCGTCTTTTAGTTTGCTGTCTGGTCTCTGGGCACGCTAATGTTAATTGCTACTGAAGACTGCTGTGCTTGTTGTTTCTGACGAGTTGAGGTTGTTGTACTTGTGTTGACAATGTTGTGAAGCCCGGGTCATGCAAATGGCAATGACTTAGAATATACAATGATCAATGTACAATGTTGTTAGAAGGATAATATTGGATAAAATTGTATATAATAATGCATTAGGAAACACTATACAATTGGACAGGCTCTTCACTTTTCTGCAGGAGAGTAGTAAAAACAATCTGCAATAAGAGAGGAACATCAAATAGGGGGAGTATATATATATATACATAAAATGTTGAGTTTAGTATTGCATGTGTGCATTGTTTCTGAGGTTTAATGTTTTTATGTTTAATGTTTTTTAAATATATTTACTGGCAAAACTAGTTTCTTTGCTTGTTTTACACATTTGTTTTAAAGGTAAAAAGGGTATGTTGAAAAGACGAAGGACAAAAAGTTCCCAATCCGTTCCTGACCCACCCCACTGCATCAGCAATCAATTCTCCTGTAATTACCAACTACGACATCTGTCAGAGATCTGTATCTTATCGGACGGGATGATTTGATAATGGGGTTTATCAGTACAAATAACTGGTAAGATCTTTACTACATCAAGGATACGCAAGGTTATTTGAGGTCAGAGTTCCACAAGCACAGCTGTGCATCCGTTAAATGGAATCACAACAAAGTTAATATGTATGGAAGGAAGCTTTCGCTGCTGTACTATGACAACAAACATAGGTGAACACACAAAGCAAGTGTGGCGAGACAATCTGTATCAGATAATTTGAGCATCCTTATTGGAAATACTCCCACAGTTTACACTTCCCAGTACCTACGCTAATGTATTCTCATGTCAAGTGATGATGTCCTGTTTGGGGTAATAGTAACTGTCTTCTTAGAACCTGGCACATACAAAAAATGACACAGAATAAAACGGTCTACAACAAACATGCAGTAACAAATGGAACAAAGACAAGAAAACCAACTTCCCACTAATGTGAACCAAAATTCCCAGCACTGAAGGAACTCTGATGGGATGGTGAAAAAGGATTTGGATGTACTCTTCTTTCAATAAGGGGAAAAATGGAACATTTCATATAGCAGAATACTAATGATTTTTAAGCTACAACTGTAGATACACCTTATGCAGTGACAGGAAAAGAAAAAAATAAATGAAATGGTTAAATTTAACCAGAGATTTGTACTGTAGATTTGTTAAACTGTTAAACCATTAAACTTAACCAACTGTAGATTATTTTTACTCAAAATCTCTGAATTGTCGCATTTCCCACGGGGATACTGATAAGTGACGTGTGCTGAAGCACCAGCGTAAAACCACACCACGATGCTCTGTCATGGTACTTTGATTTTTGTCTATTTTTAGGTTTCTTTTGCTGGTTGTCTTCATTTCTCTCAACTGGCGTTAAGGTATCAGGCTTGTTTTTTTTAATCTCATGGTTGACAATGGGTTGGGTGGTTTAACTATAATCTTGTCGGAAATGTATGTTGATATACAGTATATGTTCATGCGTCATTTTATATCTTCAGCACTTCTGGAATGCAACTACAGCATTAAAGAGTTGGCAGATCAAAGGAAATGTAAAAGTCTAGCCTCTAATAAACTACATACTGATGTGCAACTGAAAATGGAGGGGAAAAGGTGGTAATAATTTACATTCAAAAAAGTGATGTGTTTTGTGAACCATTTATAGTGTACAAAATGTCATTGTGTGTGTATGTGCGTGTGTGTGTGTGTGTGTGCATGTGTGCGTGTGCAGGAATAGTATGGGAATCAGCACTAATCTAATGCTGGTAGAGGATTCTAAATTATTATTGCAACTGGGAGAAGCCATTTTTTATTTTAGTTTTATTACTTTTTTTCTCCTTTGCTCTTTTAATAAATGCTCACATTCAAATCTGTTTGAAACTCAACTCTGCTGTGATTTCGCAGTTGGCCCCAGGGAGTGCCATACATGAAAAATTGAAAACGTATCAAATTTAAGACAAAAATAGACCTGACAAGTTAAGACATAGCGCCAAGAAAATGTTTAACTTTTAAAGTGCCGAACTGTGCACAGCACACATCGCACAGCAGTTAAGCTGGGCGTGTGTGAAGCTAGAATAACACATCCTTGACGGTTTACTTACCGTCCCTCAAGCCATCAGCAAAAACTTTGAAAAGACATAGCTTATTTATTTGACCATCTAACTTTCAAGGGGAAACCGTCAGATCCATCTATGCATCACATCTGCCTCTTCCAATTGGTTCTTCCCTTTCTGATGTGTTTTGGTCCTCCATTGTTTCTCTTCAATTCTCTTGTTCTCACTCTCACACACCAATTCCCCCGTTCTGCTTGTGTGGAGGACTTGCAAACAGACGCGAGAGCCAATTCACCAACAAGAAGACCCATTTTATTTGTGCGTGATTGCATGTGTTTGTTTTTGGGCAAGAGTGATCCTAGGTTAGAGCGAGGAAATATTAGCATGTGCATAACATAATTTTATTCAATTTCCAGTCCCTGAACAATCTCAGGAGGAGAATGACGGCATGGAAAAGAGACCAGACACTGATAATATGTTGAGTGGAAAATGGATTACTCATTTTGATGTTGAGGTCAATGTTATTTACAAAGTAAAGAAACCAGCATTTCAGTCTAGATCGGAAGTCCAGTGCAAACAGACTCTGCATAAAGCATTATTGCTTCAAGACACCCATGGTCACACGCAAACATAATTTTAATCAGACAAATATCAAGGTCTTCACACTCTATTTCATGGTTACTGATCCTGATGACATCGGTTAATGAATGAATGAATGAATGTGTGTGTACCTTGAGATTTTCTCAAAGGTAAATATTACCAGGACTTTCATTACTTTCATAGAGTCCAAAAACATGTTTTTGTTTTTTATTATTATTATTGCATCATTACAATACATTATGGAGGAAAACACTACATCACAGCTGTTGAACAGACACACAGATCCTCTTGTAAATGAGATCTAATATATATTGATATAGTCGAAAAATATCTCTCAGCTTTACTGATTGACATATCATGACTGAGGAGATATTCATGAATGGTCTCCGTCAATGTGAGGTTTAGTGTACTGGACTCACTTGATGTTTCTTAAAGCCGCATCTGCTTCTGAAACACTCCCGGTGGGAATTGAGATCGCGCTGCAAAGAGTAGAGCCGCTCTGCATCGCAGACACTTTCAGTTTGAATCCGGCATCAAGATCCACAGGACTTTGTCACTCCCCAGGCAAAAAAAAAAAAAATCCTAATGATTGTCCACCACTATGGGTGGGGCCATGAGACTCATACAAACAAAAAAAGCCTATTGGTTAAATGTCCTTGAATAAGTTACTATATTGACCATATTGAAATGTAATATGACTATATTAAGTCAATATACATTACTAATGCATGAATGGACATAAATAAATAAGGAATACATTTAGAGACACATACTGAATTTAATGAAGTTATGGTAATATGAAATTAATTTACCCAATATGATAATACCAGTTCAGGAAATGATGTTCTGTCCTGTTTTTACAAATTGTTATTACATCATGTTATTACATGAATTTGGCAATTCATATTCTCACATATTACCAAAATCACTCATTTGTAAAGCTTGTTTTACTGTAACGTTAAATACTCTGTCAAATTCAACAGTCTTAGTAGTTTATTATCAATAATCATAATTATATTATTAATTCAATTTATACAGCAATTTTATACAACTCAAAGTCGCCTTACAAAGCACAGCAACATTCAGGGAAAAGTGGAGGGGGACGTGGGTAGTATAGTATAGCAGATATGCAGATAGTGGAGAGATGGGTTTTTAGGTGAGTCTGGAAAATGGTGAGGGAGTTAAATTATTTGTTTTTAATTATTCATTGTTATTTGAATTTTTGTTTTGCTTTTATTTTTTGGTCTAAAAGCAGAATATGTGGCAATTTGGCAGGAAAACACTAATCGACAGATTTTGGCATCAACGAATGATCAATATTGTCTTTTAGGATTAAGGTGGCAACATTACTAATGGTGTTGTTGGCTCGTAGTAAACAAACCAGTCACAGGTCACAGCTTCCTGCGT
>CAAKHB010003816.1:47889-71022 GCA_901007665.1 Aeoliscus strigatus
TGTGTGGGTTTTAATGAACAAGGTTGTGCTCCACTTTTACAGCCACAGTATGCCACCACCCGTTTATCTTCAAGGCATTTGAATCGTACAGATGTGTACGCTTGCAAGCAACTTCCAATATGCACTGTTTTGAGTTATTAGACAGTGCTATTTAAGGGTTCAAAGGACAATTTTCAATTTCTCCACCGGTGATTTATGAGGTTATAGATCTAGGTAAAATTTACTTTGGATGCTTCCAAAGCGCAACTCTGAAAAAACAAATAAAAGCCAGGACTGCAAGTTTATCAAGGTATCGCAAACTGTCACTGAAGGGCTGTGACGTCTCGTTGTCGGACTGGTCGTCAACGTGTTGCTGAAGTGTTGTGACGTTATTCCACCGTGACTTGGCTGAAACCCTTTTCACTTTTCATTTTCGGCTGTTTAAAGCTGTATTAGTGAAGCAAGTCTTTTCTGCCCGATTTTTTCCTCTGTGCGCCGTCAGCATCTCTGTGTCGTTGCTAGCATTAGCAATGGGCGTCGGCACTAGCATAAGCATTGCATGTCACGCTGTCTGTTTTATCCTCCACTTTCATCCTGCCATCATCATTCCCTTCTAAATCCACAATGCTCAGTACATCAGACCCTCTGGACACTGATTTAAGGTCCTCTGCTGCTGTGATACATGAAAACGAAACACTGGCACAAATCTATTAATGTGCATACTCTGAAACATATGGTACTGACGTATTCCAAACCTGACAGGTTCATAGTAAAAATTGATGGGTGTACCAAACAACAGTTTCTTTTTTTTCTTTTTTATGATTTTATGTACAAAAAAGTATACATGTTTAAGTACCGTTCCACCCCGAGTAGCTTGTGGTAAACATGAATTGAAGCAACATGGCTGTATAGCTGTAATATAGCTGTAATCCTCCATACGTATGGTTGATTTTTTTCACTTCAACGTGCCAGGTTACAGCCTGAAACAGCATCAGAAGCAAACTCAACAATAGTATCATTATATTAAGCAATTAGTAAACTGGTCAGGAAGTGTCACGGTGCCAGTGCTTCTGCTGATGAAGAGAAGAGCTGGCAGTAAACACACAACTACCCAATTACAGTGCCTTCACTTCACACAGCGGGATGTGCTCGAATTTTTGCTTTTCATTCCATTGGGTTATTTGTTATTGCAGTTGCAGCTGTGCCCATCCTCTGTTTACCTCCTACATCTTCGTCTCTTACCCTCTCGTTCTATATATCCCCAATTCGCTCTTGTCCGAATCGTCAAAGTCACCTGTCACCGGCTGATACCTCAGTGACATAAACAGTTTCTGCACATAATCTGGTAATTTGAAGTGTTTAAACCTTAAACTTTTGTGTGTTTTGTGCTGCTTTTAATTATTGGAATACTCTCAATTTGCCAAATGCCAATAAAATACCTAATTGAAAATCAATGAAAGAATTGGTTTAAACTAAGATGTTCTTTACAAATCATTTTTTTTTATAAAGGTGTACAATAAAAGATTAGCCAGCAGCCTGTAACACATCGACAGAACCCTGCTTCCTGGCAAGCTGAAGCTGCATCTGGTATATGCAGCATGGACGACTTCCACGTCTTCCGTGGCCACTAACCCTCTATGAAATCCCACTCTCAAAGGTAGAAAAGCTGGAGAGACTGATCAGCTCATACGCAAGCAAGTGGCTATGGCAAAGGGACATTACAACTTTCCAGTCTGGCAGAGGAGTACAACTTTGCCAAAGTCAGACTGGAGATGATGTTATTGGATTCCAGTCACCCATTTTTAGCCCAAGCTGTGCCCATCAAGCCAGCCTCACCACTGTAAGACCAGACACTGGGCAGATGGGCGGAGCATGGGACTGGAAAATGCCGACAGACTTGGACTAATAACGCTGCTTCCCAGCTAAGATCACATCTACCAATCTACAATCGTTCTGTACAATTGTTCTGTGGTCAGCCTCCCTCAAGCTCGTCTACATCACCAACCCAACCCTAATTTTCTCTACATCCTTCTCATAGTGCTCTCTATATGCTCGATCCACATCTTTACCCTAGTCCTCTGACCCCTGTTCTCCTAGTGGGATCAATCAGCTGAGCACCTCACCGTCATTCAGGTAAGTATCTATTGAGGGATATGTACATCTAGTCCTACGCAGCAGATGTAAACTGAATTCAACATTCTGTACGTTTTCTGCAATGATGTAATTACACGTTCTACATTTTTGGGACATGTTTGTTTGTAGTTCCTTCTGTTTTGAGAATGACTATTTGAATGAATTCAAACTTCTTTTGGAGCAGAGACATACTGACATAAGGCTGACATTTTTTGGTTGAATTCCAAATACCTTTAATTGAATTGAGAGGATTCAACTCCACTCAGTTTAGTACAGACATGTTTAACATTTCAGCAGAGAAACGCCAATATTGCAATGTGTCCAAGTACCTGCAAAGTTAATGGCCAGCATTCTTGCCTGATAAACAGTATGTTATCCTGCTGATGTCAGCATCTATCTGAAAGCCTTAAATTAACACCGAGACCTCTTTTGAATGAAATTTAAAGTCAGTTCAACACCATGCATTTACCTGGTGGGCATCACATTCTGTTGTCTCCTATAAAGCTTCACATGAATCCTGCTTTACTGCTTTGGTATGGATGAGATATCAAGAAAAGAAAAAAGATGGGTCAGCATTACTTAACACCGTTATTTAAATGCACATTGAGTCCTAGTCTCTTATAAGCACACACAAACTGAGATGCACTGACTCCTTCACATATTCACACTTTAATATATTAACCTCACATAACTGAATATAGTGTTTTGTATTGCCTGCCATAACTTACTGTAATAATTATGTAGTAGTGTGTGTGTGTGTGTGTGTGTGTGTGTGTCTTGGAATATATATATAAAACATTTGCATGTGCAGCTTTATGCTCCTGTTTGTGCGTTTGTTTCCACCTATTGTGAATCCTTTGTCAGCACATAGTGTCAGGGACTGCCTAGGACGTTCAGAAATGCAAGCACAAGCATATCTTATTTGGATTATGTATAAAACACTGATAGGGGCCGTCTGTTTGCATCTATCAGGAGAGAAAGAGAACGTGACAAATCGAGGCAAAAAGACAGGGTGGTGGAGAGAAAGAAAGAGAAAAAAAATGGATGCGTGAGTCTGTGGTGGCAGACAGGGAAACAAAGTAAAGATGTGGTTGAATATATATGAAATCAAAACTGTTTAAATATGCAGGGTGTGGTGGGGGGTAGATTTGTGGAAAGATGGGAAAGCTGAGAGGAAAGAGGCGAGAGATTAACACAAGTGAGGCAGTGCGTGAGAAATAGGTATCCAGATTGTTGGATTTATCAGAGAAATGGATGGGCTGAGAGCAGGAAGAGAGAGGTGGCGAGCAATGGGAAAGAGGGATGGTGGAGGATGGAATGAGAGGAGGTGTTGCTGTGTTTGATTGATTGGTTGTACACAGAGCCTGCCGTCCATCTTTAGAGCAGAACCACTCCAGGACTGGACACCCGCCAGACACTTGGCTGCACTGGAGAAACCCTGTGAGTTTGATGTTCTGGGTGTGCATGCGTTTCTCCAGCTGGGGAGTGTGTGTGTAAGAGCTTATGCAAAGCTCCTTTCTTACAATCTGATGACACAGGCACATGTAATGGAAATAGGTGTGGGTGTCAATTGCATATTGTGTGTGGTCTCATCTGCGAAAATAACCGACTTGCTGGTACTGTGTTCCGTTCAGGCTGTGTGTGAATTCGACGTTTCGCTGGGATGAGGAAAGCCTATGGGACGAAGTTTGTGTCACCCGAGGCTGAAATTAAATTGTGTACCATATATCTAAATGTGAATGACTCAATTTAAACCTGACTTGATCAATTTGAATAATTGCGTTTCAAATCTGAATATTAGCAGTCGCTACATACCACAACTGTATAGTGGAACTTTGGCATTGCGTTGGCTCACAACATACCATGTTATTTCCGTTAAGTTGTAATAAACATGGCAGTTCAACAGCTGGTTGCTGACTGACTTTTTTTTTTATTTCTAAACTGTTCCTTTGGGCTTATTAACATGTTATTGTATATTATGTTGTTCAACAGGACTGCAATCAGTAAGAGCACACATGGTAAAGCAAGCAGCTGACTGGTCAAGAAACGGTACATGCACTGGAGGGGAATAAAACAGCCAGGCCATCAGCAGCAGGACATGAGAATCCAGTAATAATAAAGTCAAATAAAGTCAAATAAGCATGAACAGTAGAAGATATATTGTACATAAGTTACTTGATTCAGCGAAAATCACAAGAGGATCATCACATTGGATGTGACGAGATAGAAGTTGGCTGAGCCGGCCATATTAAGTTAAGCACAAGTCGATAAGGTGCAGTAATATCATATTCAAAGTCTATCTACAAATATGTACAGATTGTCCAAAGGATCATGCAGTGGTGAAATCCTTTCATTTGCTACGACTGGTGACTAGTGTACATGTTCAGCTCAGCATGGACTGATACTGTGGTCCATTAATTGAAAGCAAAGCTAAATCAATACTTCTCTTTAGTTAACCTGATGTTATTATGCTTCCAGAATCCAGTCATTAGAACAAAATCCACCTTGTTTTTTTGTTTTTTGTTTTGGTTTTTTTTTCCCGTCCGTCCAGGCGGATGAAAAACTGTTTGCTTCCTGTTTGCTTGTTCATCCAGGCAAATGCGTCCTCACTGCTTAGTGGCCTGGGTGTTAAAATTTAAATGCAAATATGGCTCTTACAGATCCCAAAGCAGGAGCAACAGAGGGAACAAATGTCCACACTCATTTTGAGACAAGCAAAAGAATGACATATAGCGCCAGTGTACACTTGGTGAACTTCGCCGCAAGATGGATGGAAATGGAAACAATGAATAGGGATTAATTGTCAATACAATACAGCATGAGGGCAATACAATACAGCATGAGGGCAGGAAAATCAGTAGTTAAGCTTAATGAAAAAGCAAGAATGTTATTTCTATATGGGCACCAGCAGGGGTGATGGAAGGAAGTGAGAGGGTATATAAACTGGCAACACAAAATAAAAGTAAACATGAAAATAAATCAGGAATGGCTGAGATCAGGATATTAAAACAGGACTTTTATATACACGTAATATGCAGCAAAGAAGTCAGCATACTTCAAAGAGTCGGACAGAGCAGGTAACTTTAAGGATGAGATAGGCAAGCAGATAAAAAAAAAAAAAAAACGTGTGAAGACCCAAGATGAGGAATCATCTTGGGTAAGTAAGTATTAATCAAATGTATGAGAATAGATTCTTTGGTTAGAAGGAGAAGATAGTTAAAGAATTATTACAGGAAAGATGCTGGTCAGAGGTAGAGGAGGTTTTAGAAGGTTACAGGGTCAGAAAAGCGTATATAGGTGGATGAAATGAGGTAATAAGGAATTAATTAGCACTATGAAATGCTTTGCCTCTGCTGGCCGAAGGCAGAAGACCATCCCCACATACAGTAGAACCTCTGAGGATCTACAGTAATGGAAGTTTACTCATATGAATGTTTCTGTTAGAAAAGTTCAGGGACGATAACTGTGGTTGTGAGTTAGCACCAGACAAATAAATCCAGAAAAGTAGGGCTGGAGATTAAAAAAAAAAAAAAATGATCAAGGACGCTACTGAATTGAAGTAAATATGTACCCAAACGTGCATGCGCACACACACACACACACACACAGACGTGGGTCTTCATGGTTACCCCCACTAAAGGTGATAATGTGCTCTTTTGAAGAGGTTCTTAATTGGGTGAGGAGAGAGAGAGGGTTGTAAGCGAGCATGCAGTCTGTCGTTTGAAATCTTCCGCTCTTGATTTGAGAAGGCAAAAAGAGAGGTTTAATTGATCCCCCAGTGGTGTAGGCAGCTTAACATACCTCTCAGATAAAGGTGGGTGAGATGTCATGAATGGATGGCTTTGCTATTGCTCTTGCGCAACACGCTTCTCAAAAAGATTCACAATCTTTTTGTATAATTAGTTTATCCTACCTATTGTCATAATATATTAAAATGGTTGAACGTGGGATGTACGTAAAGTACACGCCTGTAACACAAAGCGGTTTAGCAGAGTTCATCCCGGGTTTTCCAGGGTCATTCACTTTTTATGTCACCATGGTAACTCATGCATTGCCGTTGCTCATGATTTTCAACGACACCTTTGGTGGGATACATCATACTATGCAAATTGCCAAGTTCGAAAATAAATGAAGGTTGGCTGGAGCAGGTTGAATTATGTCAGGAATAGTCAGGTGACAAAGGTGCAGACTCTCCAGTGGTGACTTCGTAAATCAGTTCAAATATACACTAAATACTGATGTAGTCATACCCCTGATGTCCACATTTAAGAGAAGCACTGAAAAGATGACAGATGGAGAAGAGGGATAGATGCTCACAATGAGATATTTCAAGTATGTGTGTAGGTTCAAGACAGAATTTTCTGCTTTCTTTTCCATAACCAGGCTCAGTGTACATTCCCAGCTATCCACTTAACTTTGCAACTGGGGGGGGATATCAATTTTTCTTTTAAATCAAAGCCAACATCATGCAGATAGAAAGCAAGAACCTGCCGAGTTCACAGCCACGTGGAATCTCATCATGTGAAATAGTGCTTCTGTGGCCTTGTCTGAACGGTTCAGGTGATAAATCCTATTACATAGCAGCACACAAATAACCAAAACACTTCTTTTCCAAGCTTCTCTGCTTTCTCGTTTCCACTTATCCCTTCTCATTATTCTCTGCCTCATCCACTGATCCACTTGTCAGAACGTTCCCTACAAGCTTTGTGTTACCTCTTTTTCACTCCTCTCTGTGGCTTCGTCTCTGATTATATTATCACAGATCTCGCAACTTATCCTTTTCAATACCCTTCTTCGATCTACTTCTCCTTTCCTGTGGCTTCCACTCTCCTTGTCCTGCACCTTTGTACCGTTTCCTACTTTATCATTACATTCAATTACTTGATAATCTCTCTTCTGCACATACGTGCCTTCATTCCTGCACGTATGTCTTCTCTTATCAAGGCAACATGCTCAGGGGAGGAGTTAATCATTGTAACATGAAACTGACTTCAAGTTCGACCATTCAAGTCAAAGACAAAGGGTGGTATAATCTTACAGATTGTTGTCATAATTGCATATTCATCATTATCTCCATAAATATTACTATTATAGCGAAATGAAAGATTTAATGCTTGAAAAACAATCACAGTGTTATGAGCGTATCAGTGCTTGTTGTTTTTCCAAACACAGTAGCATACCAATCTTAATTCAAAATTTCCCCTGGCTGATTAAAGAGACTGTCGCCGTCTCTGACATATTTCAGAAAGCTTTGTTTGTTTGTTTGTTTGTTTTGGTTTGGGGTTTTTTTGTGGTCTAAAAAAAGCATGTGGACTGTTTCACTTGGCTACAAGTTTGTCCATTAACTTAACTATTAATTATTGATTTTGTTTTGTTCCACAAGAAAGAACATAATACAGGTGCAGCTTTATGGATCAGTTTTTTTACTGTGTATCTTCTTTGATGATCCCATGCATCAGTAGTGCTTTTGGGTATGCTTTCAACATTTGGAACAGGTCTCACAACAATTGTGATACTCGCAACTACTGATGAAATGCTCTTGAAAATTTTACCAAAGATGTCTGTTGGCCCGAGAAAGAAATCTTTCAATTGAATTGCTGGCGAACAAATTTATTTTCTTCTCAGTATGTACATTTGCTGTAAAAATGTCTTTTCCTTGACAGTCTTTTCTCTTATCCAACCAAGAGTACCACAGTATACCACCTGATAGCACAGTGAATACAGTCCATCCCTACCGGCACACACATTCACAAAAAGCAGGCTTTTTCCTACGTTCCTACATGTTGTTTTTTGGAAATGGACAAAGGCCATAAGGTGTTTTGTGTTGTGATTATGCTAGTGTACAGCTGTACACCGGGCTTTTATAAGGCTGTGCGATGCAATACAAACTAACACCTTTTAACACAATCAGATTATGCTTGTGTTTATCAGTGGCATGATTAATGGACTGGACTGAATGAAAGCATAAAGCACTAAGGATTCATCCAGGTACCTGACAAAGTCTTATGTTTAGGGTGTAAATTATGGTCCCTCTGCAAAATTTTAAGAGTATTGTGGAAAAGCTGCTTCCACTCTAAGCATCAGTAATAGCTTTGTGTGTGTGTGTGTGTGTGTGTGTGTGTTTGTGTGTGTGTGTGTGTGTGTAGCACATGCATTTTTAAATTGAAAACATGACACACCCGCTCTGATGATTTAGTACTGGGTGTTTGGTGCAGTGAGCGCAGCCCACAGAGGAGAGACAGCGACAGGGCCGCAGGTAGTTGTTAGTCACAGCAAATATAAGCAAAACTATGAGAGAAGTACTTAAGACTGCAGCGCTGAGGTGATTTTATTTAAGATCAACATATTTGCGTGATTTCCCTGTGTTTTGCGTGGATTCTCTCCTGGTACTCCGGCTTCCTGCCACCTCCATAAGCATACTGAGGTTAATTGGCTAATCCTAATTGTCCGTAGGTGTAACATGCGTCAATAACATCAACAAAACTACTACTAATACTACTACTACTAATAATAATAATAATAATAATACATGGTCTCCCGTTGCCCTGTTTTGATGTGGGTCTGCAGCTGAGCCGGTCGTGGTCCACAGGCCACATGTTGAGAAACCTCCTCAATCTGATTTCATACACGTCATAGAGACTTGAAACTGTGTTTTAGTGTTAAAATCACGTATTTAGGTGAAAGTACGACCAAGCTATGGGGCTGTGAAAACTTTGTTCTGGACCTCTGGAATGTCATTCATTTTCTATGATGGAAAATGTGTCAAATTTTTTTGGACACTGTGATGACATGACCGGAGTCATAGCACGCCATTTGCTGATAATTCTGCACACAGCGTTGTATGTCTTGAAGCTTTCATCAGAACGCTGCACAACTAGTTCGGCACCAAACTTACGGATTACAATATGTTTAATGACATAATTTATTTGCATGCATGCAAATGGTAAACATTGCCATATTCAATTATTCACCCTCACATTTACACTTGTAGGCAGAACCTGCTACATACGGTGCCTAGATGCTATCACAGTCACACGCTTCAACAAGATACTCACATGGGATTCCAACTAGGAAACTTCACAATGAGTTGACAGTGCCACTTAAAATAAATACAAACCATCATGGGTAATTAATGATTAATTTCAGTGCTGATATTAAATATATCACATATCAACCTGACATGATACTATTTTTTTTTTATTTTTTTCTACAGCACATCAATTCTGTTTGATGGAGACAGTTGGAAATCATCAAAAAGGTGAACCGTATTAAATTCTGTCATTTTAAAGCCTGAGCAAAATTGAAAATCTGGCACCATGCCTGGGTCACAGGGAATAAAAGTAATTATACTGGGCTTTGTAAGCCCCTCCTAACCCAAAGGATTTCATGCGCAGAAATTAAAATTAAAAATGTATTTAAAAAAATAAAATATATTTGACCACAGTTAGAGCATCTTTAATATTTAATGATTGATTTGCAATGATTATGGTAATGGTGACTACTGAAACATTACATTTCATTATCTCAGGTCAGCATTCAAAAACACCTATCAGTGTGCGTGCTCGTACCGGTAGCCTTTTAATCAAGTCCCCTGTGAATGAATGGTGGAGGACACAGAGGTTAATTAGCCTCCTATAGAGTTAGCGGCAGCCATGCTGCATATCGTATCATCAGCCATTATAGCCATCCGAGCTCTCATAACAGACAGCTAATCCAGGCAGAGGGATGATGTCAATGATGGTTGACAATGACTGGAGAGCGAGGGAAAGACTGAAAGAGATAAAGCAAAAGTGGGACGAGGCCTGAGCCTGTGTGTACAGCGTATACCTCAGGGCAGGTCGTGGTTCACTGGCTGTCGTCCTCTAGATAAGAAAATACAGTAGTTTGTATGCAGATGAAGTAAATGATGAGCGCCCTTGGTGAGACCAGCCAAGACACTGGTCAAATTTAACCTGGGATTTACGCAGCTTGACATGTCTTCCTAAATGAGACAATGAGAAAGCACTTTTAAGATGTTTGAGCATAGCTTTTTTTTTTTTTTTAACTTTTAACTGTCACTGTGTCTTCTACAGCAAAAAAACATGAAATCATCCCAGTCAGCTCAGATATCACACTGAAATACAGAGATGTCTTGGCTGCCTGTCACCGTATTCTTTAGCAGACACTGCTGCACCATCTGGTCACATGTATTCATAAATGTCAGTTGTACTTCGACTTGTCAAGCCAAAAATAAATAACAGAAGCTGATGAACAGACCCTAAAACATAAAATTGCAACACACTTCAGCTAGCGAGTTTCCATTGGCGAGTGGTATGAAATATGTACGTATAATAAGTATAATAATGAGCTGGTTCGGATTCTGAGCATTGTAAGCCTCCAAAGTAAAATAATGATCTCGCCAGCGATGGGCAGACTTAAAGCTATGATACTGTCTAGAAACTAAAAAACCCTTTTACAAAGTATGTGTGATGAAATAGCTCTGTGTAGGTTAAATGTAAGTAACTCATACCTCAGCTTTCTCTATGAGTGTGTGTACATGTTCATACTTGTAGATGTGTGTTTTGCTGTCATTCAGGGTAATTGAGCGCTAATGTGTGACAGATTCTGCTCTGTGCTCTGTCCTCAATTAGCAGTCATCTATAAAAAGACACACACGTCTATTCTTTTTCTCCGCCGGTTAATTATGATAGATTTCCCCCTCATTCACTGTTGTTAAACCCTTTTTTCTCATCTTTTTTTTCCTATTTTCTATAATGAAAACATAAGTAGCTGAGTCATTTTTAATCAGCCATGTTACTGTGGATTTTGATCAAAGGGAGGCTTTTAGCTTACTACAGCAGCTACAGCATTCTTTTTTTTCCCTTCATCGTTATCAGTTTGACTTATTAGGGCTCCTACATGGAGACACAGAAAGTCAACTGCCATAAAATAGAGGCTTTTTCCCCCTCAGTGTCTTGGTTGCACAATGTTAATGGGGTATGTTATGTCTAAAATGAACATGCCATGCATTGAAGAACTGGACTGAGCACTGCAATGTGGGATGTCATGTACGATTAACCACAACAAGTTTATAACTGCAAACAAAGCATCCAACAAAGTTTTGACAAATTCACTGCACCAGTGAATACATAACTATTATAATGACACTACCTGTTACTGTCACAGTTCTCACTATGTGAACTCCTCAGAGAGAAGTAGAGTAATTGATGAAGTAGACTTTTGGTCATCTTTCCAAAAATAGACACTTTAACCTCCATCCACCGCCGAACCATTCAATGTGGGCAAATATTCTTGAGCCAAGGACACACACACAATTTGGATGGAGTGGGATTTGAACTACCAAACTTCAGACCCCCAGAGCTAAGGTCACCCCCAAGGTGTGTAGAGTTAAAAGTTAAAAAAAAAAGTTAAAAAGCTAAATAATATTATGTAAACAGTAACAGTAATTCCTAATTAATTTGTCAAACTGAGAAATAAATACACACCAAACACCAAACCACAAACACAATAGGTGAGTCTTGAAAGCAGGTAACTCCTCCCTTTGCGCGTAATAGCTACCCAGAAAATAGAATTAAGCTTGTGTTGAGCAAAATCAACTCACCTTGACCACGCAGAGCGACACCAGAAGTCTAGTTGTTGCACAGTTTGACAGATAGAGTGACCTCTGGGTGGACGGATGGCGCCCTCCAACATCATGGACTTCATAACATTTGTCATACTGCCAAAATGGTTACAGAATAATTTAGGTTGTCGTAGCCGCTTAAGCAACTAGATAATGGAGAGGGGAAAGAGGGGAAGTGGTGGTGTGTGTGTGTGTGTGTAGGCAGCAAGACGTGTGTGAGCATTGTAGTAAAGGTGATGGCATCGCATCGGGGAGTTAAAAACTGGGATGAAGTAAAGAAGGTAGTAAACCAAGTAAAACTAGTCATAGCTATATAAGAGCAAGACAAAAACGTAGAAAACAAGACGCCGGACAACAAATCAGTCATGAAACGATTAAGAAGAAAAAAAAATCAATCAATCAAAATAAATAGCTATTTCAAGTCGCCCTTCATTATTTCCAAAACTTTGAACGGCAATAAGTGAAGCACAACACTAACTTTCACGTCACACATCAATGCCAGCCTAGGCGATGATCTGAAGAACACAGAAAAGGAGCGATGATGGAGTGCTGTGCTTTCTCTGAATATGGAAATTGGTTGTGGAGAAACTCATCATAGTCACACGTATAGCGCCTCAAACACACACAGACTGACACAAACACAAATGCTTGACAATGCAGGTGAGCCAACTTTAGATTGATGGTGTAGACAGAGCAGCATATTTTTTGTCATCTCTCTCTCTCTCTCTCTCTCTCTCTCTCAACTCTCTATTTCACCTCTCATTTTCGCCGCTTCAGTGGTGTGTATTTAAATTAATCATCAATCTCTACTCTTATTCAGTTTCCCTTGCCCTCCCTTTCCACCACTCTTACTTCCCATGGCATTGCCCCACTCCCTTTCGATCTATTACACACAATCTTTATTCCACACGAGTCCACTTAGCACGGTGGAAACGAAACAAATGTGTGCGTCAAACCCAAATGACCTCAATGCTTTAGAAGGACAACAAGAGTCGTGACTGGGACTCGGAGGAGCAAGGAGGTGGAGATAAATGGAGAAACGGACCATCAAAATAGGAACTTCATGTTAACTAGCAGTCAATACAAAAGGAGCCCAAGCCAATGTGGCATTGTGTGTTTAAAGGTGCTTTGAAACCTACAAGAAAAGATGTAAAGAATTATGAGGATGACAAACAACCCATGAAGCGCCGCAATGTCACAGAAGCATGGAAAAAACTGATATCTTATCTAAAAATTTAGCTAAGACAACAATTATTATGAAGAATATTTGTCTTATTTCTCATCAAAATGTAATTTCTGCCTGTAACCCGTCTTTACACTTAAAATACGACACATCACCTTGTCTTAGTTGAATATTTGCAGTGCATCACATATTTTATACTGCATCTCTCAGTTATTTATGTGGCAACCTTACAGTTCCACTTACAGGCCTGGCAGTTATCCTTCAGCCTTTTTAGTGGTATTGTGAGACAATTCTGTGTTCATGGAAACTTTTTTTAAACACAACAACAAAAAAGAATGATTCAGTTCTGTCTGTGTGGATATGGCTGCATGATTTTTTTCTCTGTGGAAAGATGGGAAATAATGTTGAAAGCACACTTTTTTTTTGGTGCACAGAGTGATCACTGAAGGTGAGCAATGAAACAGACATGTGATGGAAGTCCAGACAGGACATGACAAGTGTCTAGTCTAGGAGGTATGCAGCTTCCTTTATTAGGAATCCACAGGAAGCAGCAACGGGCTTCCCCCATTGGATGTGCAGAGCACGACAGGTATTTGTCCAGGATCACTCTGTGTCGGTTGGCAGTATGCGGGGGTAAAACAGTCGAGTTGTCCGTGGCAGTGGAAGGTCTGATAGAGGGAAATCTTTCACAGAGCTCTGTTTTCTAGAGAGAAGTGCTAATGTTTCAGAGGTGCATGTGTCATTTAGTTTGTTGCAGTGTTTACATTCTGCTGGAAGTAAAAAACAAAATCACCGTATCATCTCTGCCATAGAGAAACTGTGTTAATATGGGTGTGAATCTGTCCAGTAATAACAATTTGATACATATCTAGAAATACTGGCATGTTTCGATTGAGGGACGATAGATTTTTTACAAATTTAAAATTAAAATGGCTTGGTTCAGTAGTATTAATCGAAGATATGTTACAGTTTGATGGGATATGAAACAATAGGACAAAAGTAGACAATCATTTCACATTATTAACATAAATCAATAAGTTTAAAACAATATCATAGTATCATATTCATATTATAGTGCATCATTATTAACTTAAGTCAATACTATAAACATTGCATTCCTTACTTTATAGCTATAAGAAAGACCAGCAACAGGTATTTTACACTATCTGACAGCAATGTGAGAGTCTCGCTACAGTTTTACGGGAGGGAGTGTTGCAAGACATGAGAGAAGAACAATATAAAACCAATTCATGACTTTCAAAATGGGTCCTTGGCCGATTCATGCTACGCTTAAACCGATACCCGAGTCCGTCTTCTGATGCACTTTTACTGTTTGGAGCAAAACTGATCTTCCTCTTTTGTTACACCCCTACTTCATATTGTTTTATACTCCGTAAAAGGCAAAATATTTGGGATACAAGTGCTGTCATCTTGCATGGGCGAACTAGTGTCTGTGCAGCGGTGATCAGTGTGTCCCACCTTCAATGGTCCCATAGCTCTCAGATTGGGTAGCTTAACTTTGTCCAGCTATATACATAAGGGTCCACACAACAGCTAAAAATGAAAATGATTTGTTTTTGTTTTAATAATGATGGCTTCCTTTGACTGTGATAGGCATTCATTTAATTCATCGTCAGCGATAAGCCACTGTGTTCGACAATGTAATCATAGCCTTCATCACTTATGATAATATAACAGGGGATGTCTACTTTAACAAGGCTGATGTTGTGTTTTAAAACTCCTGACATTACAGCGCTGTCACCTCATTTGGTTTTTAGTTGTTTAACTTTAACTTTAATTTTACCAGCTAAGTGAAGGCATTTCTCCCAGCTTCCCGTTCTTTGTTCTTTACAGTCTTTCTGATAATCCACCCCAGGCAGCTGGGCTGAATGTCTTGTAGTAGAGGAGAACAAGGAGGAGGAGGAAGAATGAGGAAAGGTGAAGGATATGTCTAGCTCCAAGCTCTGCCAGTGAAATGTGTGTTTTGACAGTCAGAGCGCGTTCTCTATTGACCCCTGCCCCTATTGATCCACACACTCTTAATGTACTCAGTGTCTTTGTGTGTGTTTTACGCAGAGGCAAGATGATTGGAGGTGTGTGTGTGTGTGTGTGTGTGGTAGCAGGTGGAAAAAGAAGGTAAAATATAGACAAACTTAAGCAAAGTATTGTGAAATGTTTAGGAAAAGAAACACAACAGGGCCAAATAATTTAAAGAGGTAAAATGCTCATGGTTCAGCAAGCATTTATCATTCATCAACAAATTCACACATACACACACACGTATATCCACATACTCTACCCCTCATCTGTGCAGCTGTATTTTTTTTCTTTTTTATCTCTGGCCTTTTTCCACAGCTTATGAATTTTAATAGGCCTCAATCAGAACACCTCAGCAGTGTTTTTCTATCTCCCAAAGTAATGGACTTGAACCACCTGAGAGTTCTTGGACAGCTCTGTATTCGTAAAGCTAAGGAAGTCGGAATGAAATAGGGAGGATGGCATGGATGAATGATAAGCATGGACGGGATGTGGATGAATAAGAGCGCGATGGAGGGATGATGGAGAAAAAAAACCTGCCTGTGAAAGGATAGCTGATTGCAGGGTGTCAGAGAAAGACAAATTGAGAGAGAGAGGAAGTGAAAAGGAGAGGGAATGGCCTTGGCTTTTAAATGGCTCCTTACTGGATGTGAACACATAGCATGCATGCCATCTACACACACACACACACACACACACAGACACACACACCGTAAATGAGAGTTGGATTGTTTCTTGGTATCCTTCTCACTAATCTACTCCTCTTAATTACAATCTGCACTGACAAATGGGCCTACTTGAAAATGCAGAGGTGTGTCTGCCCGCACGCACACACACACACGTATACACACACACACACAGAAAAAGAAAGATGCACATTTTTGCTGATCAAGTGTGTCACTGCTCCTTTTGCGCCGTGTACTTAGAAACACAAATGCTCCCACATAAAACCACGGACTTTATTTCTCCAGCAGATCCAAAACAAAACCGCCCTGCGTTTATTGTGAGGCAAATTGTCTCTATTGTACCTCCCTCGATGTGATGTGTGGCCATTTGTTGAAATCAGTGGAGCCCAGAAATTGGTATTATTCCCCCAATGTTTTCTCTCCCTCTCTCTCTCCTTCTCCGTGCCCGCCTTTGCTAATGCTTGAATGGGAAAAAAGTGATTACCTCAGACAGAAAAGGGTGAGTATGTGAGTTAAAGGTGGCATTTGTGTGTCCGCTGTCAGCACATCTCCCGACTACCTTATCTCCACTTGTTTCTCTTCGAAAGTAAATACACATGCGCTGACTGGAAACACACACATAACTACGCACTGAGGCTGACTACACAATGAGGTAGCCAGCAGGCCGTCGCTGCAAATACAATCTACACTCTAGTTGATAGAATGGAAACAATGCCGCATCACCGTTCTCGGCATAATCGCAGCACTTTTAAAGATCTCAGGCACAATGCATAAACACATTCGTTAGCCAGCTCTATTCACAGACCATGTGCTTCCACCGACTCTCAAAGCCTTTTTTTTCCAGCTCGCCACAGCAACAATAGAGCACAACAGAGGAAAAACGGAGGGATTCTATTGATATCGAGCACCGCTGAATGGTCGGCTGACGACCAATTCAGTGTCACAGCAACGGATGGTTCGACTGTGGTCTGGTATGAGGATAAAAACGCGCATTTTTCTGTACATCTATGTGTGTGCATACAAGAACTCTGGGAGGTGACAGCCGTTATCTCAGGCCTACAGACAGACACTCAGCCCTCCGCCAACCCTCACCACTCATCCCTATGGCGTGCTCAGAAATGTCACGAGCTGGCACTGTGAGAATCCTGTGTGTGTCTGTGCACCCCATCAAATACATCTGTGTGGGATTGATTGTGCTGAAGACATGAAATATGTGTTGTGTCCACAGAAATTGTGTCAGACACATCTGCTGCTCTGCGGCTAGTTTCTTTATTTTCCTCTTGTTATTGAACTCATAATACCAAACACCGAAACGCCACGACTAGACAAACAAATCTATACAGCCACACAAAGACTCCTCCTTATTAACAGACTCTACTGACAGTGCAGGGGGGAAATTGTTGATGCTGATGCCTGCCACCCCAAACCGTCATCACAAAATATCACAAAATGTATTATATCCTGTATAATGAGGCCTACTGCACTGTTCCAGCAAGCAGACTAATCATGGGTCATTCACAAACTAGTCTGCTTGATGTGAACAAGAGGTGTCGGCTCCTACTCCATGCAGGCAGGGGCGGGATTTTATTTTGATGGGCACAGCATTTGGCCAATCACGTGAAAGGAATGAGTAGGATCATACCATGGTATCTTTCACGTTAATTCAAACTCATACAAGAAGCTTCCTCAGTTTTGAAGTGTGAGGAACCTGTACGAGTTTGGTTCATTTACTTAAATTACATATGACTTTCTAGACTTTCTTTCTAAGAATTTATTTAGCACTCATAACACTAGCAGTTCTAACAACCCAGTGATGAAACAAGGACTCTCAGACCAATTCCACACGCATCAAAACAATCTTGAACTTCACCAAAACAGAGAAGAGACTGTGCTTGGTTGTCACTTCCTTGTCTGCCCAGGGAATGCAACTGTCCAAGATATGATTTTTGATCAAAAAAAGTAGGTGGAAAGTTACACCGATCTCTTCTGAGTTACTGTGGTAGCAAGAGTTGTTCACTTTGAGTCACTGTCACCTGAAGTAAACAAAGAAAACACAGAATACCTGGTATTGGAGTGGCAATTCTGTGTTAGCCCTGCAAATTCAAGTGTAAAATGATGTCCATCTTGTTGTAGTTACTGCGGTAACAAGACCTCTTCAATGCTGAGCTCTGCAGAGACACGGACTCAGAAATATAAACACCCTCGATGTCATGTTTGACATCTTTTTGGAAAATGTTTGTCAAACGTCACAGTGTTTTTTCATTCCATAGTGAGCTACACGGGCATGAAACTGTCACTATCACACTAAAGAGAAAAAAAATGAATGCATCATTGTATTCATCTTTCATGCATCATGTACCCACCACTTCTGAAAATGGCCCTCCAAATGTCTCTGTACCACATTCCAAACCAAACTGACACCCATTATAACACAAATGTTGGGAACCACAAACTCACAGCAAACCCTCCAACTCAGTCCAATCAAATGAACTGCTGTCCCATCCCCCTCCAGGCACAAAAGGATCAGCTAAAATCAAATGGGTTGAGCACTACTGTCAGGCATGTGCCAGTTAGGCCATAGGCTAATTTGGATTGCAATAGTGAGGAGTCTCGTGTAATCACACAGAGGAGCAAAGCCAATATAGCAGTGGAAGGATGGTTGAAAGTGGAGCGCAATGCTGCTAATGAAGCACTGGGACTGTCAGGCAGCAGGGTAGTAAAAGAGGTGATTAAACAAAAGGAACATAGCTACGTACAAAGGCTTTGTGTAGATGCAGTGGTGTGAGTGCACTGGGTCAGTGCCACATGTAAATGATTCAGTCCATTGAGAAGGGTTAGTGGACTCAAGTCATACTGACCAGATAACAGATTTTTGTTTTGTATTTCCGGTTTACTGAGGGGAGCATATAGCATATGATGCTCCTTATCTTGCCTGTTATCATTGAAAATGTCTTAGTTGTAGTGCCAGTGGCCAACATCATCAATGATTCCATTAATGGGTGTGGAGGTGGAGCATGGCAGTGGAAGAGAAAAAAAGAGACTGATCTGCATAGATTATCCAACCATGGGTCTTCAAGAGTTGAGTATCCAGTCAAAAAGACAGGAGAGGTAGTTAACTAAACCTTATAGCTGAAAGAATGTGAGCAATACAAGGTCTAGGTATTTTTATGAAATTATAATGATTCAAAACTGATGGCAATGAGAAAATTGGACCAAATCAGATGGAACTACTTGGAAGACGAGACTGAATGTTGTGTAAATAACTGTACAAGATCAGCCTGCATCTGGTTTATTTGTCTGCCACATCACGACTTTGATGACTTTGAAAGTGCTCTAGGACAGTTGGAGAAACCAGAAATTGCATGTCACAGTCCACTTTTTTATGCATTGTGCGGTGTATTGGTCTGTTAAGCCCTAATAGTCAAAAATTGGCTTTCTGCAACATGGGAGCATCTTTGTTGAAGCTAATCTGCGCCAAACCTAGATTCAACCCATGCACCATGCTTCCACTGATTAAAGCCAGAAAACAGAAAAAGCGGTGTCATTCTCCTAAAAACGAAGGCTCTGTTAATTCCCCCTCAATACAAGAGGACATGTTAAAACAACAGTGGCATATTACTCTTGGTAACTCACTTAATGTGGTTTCACAGCGATCCAGACGAGAGAGCCGTCACTCCACAGAATGGTCAGACCGCCACCCACATCTGTCTGCAGGTTCTGACCGGTGGCCATCTGCTTTACACTACAACCATGGACGACCACAGAAGGCCGGAGCAGCGTGAAGGAGAGCTTCCCAGGAACTTGGTGTCAAATCCTTTTCATCACTATTAATCAATAGTGATAGATTTACAATGCCAATTTTATGTAGTTTTGAAGGAACTTGCAAAGATCACAATAGTGTTTCATATCAAAATGCTGATGCCGATGCTGATTTTTTTCCTGCAATTGTATTTTACAAATTGTTTGATACTTATTGACCCACATTTTAGCTTTACAAAAGCAGTTGAATATATGAATAAAATGATTTTTGTAAAGCACACGTTCATTCAATGTTCAGAAGATGTCTCATTTATCACGCTTCATGAGATGTTGTGAAAATCTCTTACTCATCTAACAATCATTTTTCACAATATTTTTTTCAATATTTTCTCCGGGAGAGTGAAATGAAATGTCTCTCTAACAGGGAGGGCGGGTTCTCAGCGATGAGTCAGATGCAGATTGAATCTATTCATTCAATTAATAATCCTATAGATCACTGTGTCACTCTGGTTTGGTGTGACTGGTCATGAACGACATTAGCATGAAGCTATCCTCTGTACTTGCTAATCTTCCAGGTAAGTCCAGTGGTCTGCAATCCACTGCCATAATCCGGTTTTCAACTCCGGTTGTCCATATTTTGTACTTTATCGTGCTTTTTTCTGTGAGACAGGGTTCTTCGGTTTATCACATAGGATTCTGACGATGTTTGCATGAAAAGGTTATCCAAACAGCTTTTTGTGGATGTGGAAAAAGGCAGAAAATCAAGCAATTTCCACTAAACTGACTGACACTAAACTGACTGACAAAAGAGAGAAAATTTTATCTTGACATTTGGCCTAATTTTGTCATCGGTGGGTAACATTTCCATATATCGTCATTATTTATTTCTCAAATCAAAAGTTTGTGGATTTGGGTCATAGAGGGAGAGAAAGGAAAATTAGTTTAACTCTTGCAGGTCTTTCAAACATTGTCACCAGCTGACAACCACACAAACACAAATACAGACTTCACTGATGGACCACAGTGTATTTTTTGCACACATCATTATGTTCAATGGGAAACGCCTTATGAACATTGGTTCCCCTCTCCTGTTCCAGTGCAATGATGATCAATAATAATGATCTGAATTCACTATTTATTCCAAAAAAAGTTATCTTGTTGAACATATTTAATGAATTAAATTCAATCAAACCACACATTTCTTTCATTCATTCACGCATATCATGATACTTTTAAATTGTTAGTAACATCGCAGGACATGCAGTATATGTCAAACAATATGTTTCTTAAGTTTGTGTGTTTTTCTGGATGCTTGTGTGTGGGTGTTTGTTTGTGAAGACTTGCGTTTTCATGTGAACATGTGTTACTGAAACCCGAGTGGCGGAGATAATGAGTGCATCTAGAAGAGAGAGAGGGAGAGAGAGCAGAAAATGAATAAAAGAGAGTTTTTGTGTATGTGAAGGAACTCTTTCATCTTCACCCCAGTATCCCTGGCGAGGTCTTCCATGCCAATCCATTTCCTGGTGTTGGCTTCAGTTTTACCCAATACACACAGACTTGGCTCGCCTCATTCCGCTGTGAAAGCTCTGCAATCTCTCTGTCACACACACACACACACACACACACACACACACACAAGGCCGCTGGGATGACGGTAAGGAAATGGCAAGCAGCTGCTGGGGGGTCCCTTTGCTCCACTCCAGAAACTGTAGCGCCCCAGAGGCATCCCTGCGCCCTATCTTAACAGTCTGTGGCTGCATTTGTATCTGAATAAATGTGCGTGTCTTTCCGTGCTTGTAAATTTTGGTGTGAATGTGTTGTCCCTGCTGATCACCACCACTACCTGCCGTGCTGGCCTCACGCTCTTGGCACCTCCGTGTAAAAGTGTGTGTGTGTGAAGCTGTGGGTGTCGTGACTCCTCTTAAGCCTCTGGAAAGGGGAAAAAAAGTCTGGATAAACAAGGATGGAGTGGTGAAACAAACCACGCAGACATAAAGGCCGTTCTACATTCCAGAAATGTATTTTGCCTCTGTTGGTTTTGTATATTTTGTCTATGCGTGTTTCTGTCATATTCAAATCCAGAGGCATTTGAAAGCTCTTTGTGTGTGTATGAGTGTGTGAGTGTGTGTGTGTGTGTGTGTCTGTGTGTGTTTGTATGTGCGTATGTTTGTGTGTGTGTGACTCTAACCACAGGCATTCAGGTCTGTTCATTAGCAGGCTTAGCTAGCAGAGGGAAGCGTGTAATGACGGCCGCTATTTATTTGGTATCCCACTTTCCTCCCTTGTTCATGATGCTCAATGTTAATTTCTCTCACATGCAAACACACACACACACACACACACACAAGACCACATACATACACGTACGTACACATAGATGACTGCCAATTCATTAAGTGAACGTTTGCAGCCCCAGACTGTACCAACTGGTAGACACTAACTAATCTGCACTGCGCCAGTGGAGTGAGAACAAGCCAGAGAAATAGATAACATTCACCAAGGGGGACATTCAGCCTGTGAAAACAACTATTAACACATACACACACACACACACACACACAGGTGCCCATGTTTGTATTTCTATATAAATAGAAAGAGGGAATTTGAAAAGAGGCAATTAGGTATCGACAGTCTCCATGTGAGTGTGTTGTTTTGTTTATGCGGTCTGATAATATGAGAAAACATACATACACCTTATCATCCCTCAATAACTTCATCATTGTTGTGTTTGTCCTCGAAGTGTGTGTGTGTGGGGGGGGGGGGCTCTGACGGAATGGATTATGCCACTCGGAGAAAGTCGGTAAAGTGCGTGGACTTGCTAGATTATGGATGTGTTTGTATGTTTGGCCCAGTGAAGCCCGCACTTTGCAGAAATAATTACTGGTCCAAAACCAGCAAAGCAGAGCCAAGGGAGGACTTGTGGGGACTAAAACTGCGAGAAGCACATTTACACAAAAGCCAGGCGCAGTCAACAACTGTTGGCAAGAACCTTCACACTGTAAATACATAGCACATTAGAAATGAATGAAATATTTTGATAAAACTCAGCCGCTAGTGACTCAATCTAAGTTTTTTAGCAGCATCTTTAACATGACGTTGAAGTCAAACAGGCTCATGTCGCCAAGATCAAGGTGGACTTTCCTCTCTTGTTTGAGTTAAAGATTGGAAAATTATATGAGCGGTACAACACCATAAAAATATATAATGAGTGTAAAATAGAGTTGTGTTTCTTAAATCTAATTCTGACTCTGTGCTGGTATGCGCTCTCCAACGTCTGTTAACATGACTACCTATAGCCACTGTTGAGTGAAGGCTCACTGTAAAACCTGTCACATCACCTCCACTCATTCAAAATAACACTGCCATGTCTAGCAAGTCTCTAGACAAACCCAAACAGTTTTCCAAAAGAAGAAGCTACTCTGTCGGTGACTGCCATGACAGTGATAGACACACCTGTGCTGCATGTACAGCACGGCCGCTGTGCCTGATGACCTTTGTCAGAGCTTCTCGGGCTGTTGAAATCAATGTAGCCACATATTTGATGTGTGCAGAGATGGGTTAGGGCAGTGGTCCCCAATCCTTTTTGTACCAGGGAAACACTTTTTCAAGGACCGGGTAGGGGCGTGAAGGTTCCAATAACAAAAACCTTAATCATTATACTTTAGTATGTGATCTGAATGCAACAATTACATTTTATATTAGGCACTTTCATGAATTATTACATTATAATATCA
>CAAKHB010003817.1:0-17769 GCA_901007665.1 Aeoliscus strigatus
GACAGAGGGCCGTCCTCTGATTGGTCCCTACAGACAGAGGGCCGTCCTCTGATTGGTCCCTACAGACAGAGGGCCGTCCTCTGATTGGTCCCTACAGACAGAGGGCCGTCCTCTGATTGGTCCCTACAGACAGAGGGCCGTCCTCTGATTGGTCACTACAGTCCTGCTCCGTCTCTCTTCTCTGCAGTGACACAAACCTAACAGCTAATTCAGCGTCTCCTACATTGTTTGTGACATGTATAAACACAGTCACCGTAGTTTTGCTGTAACACTGAAGAGGTACTGACTTTTAAGGAAACCATCAGTCATGCTGGAACTGTGAAGTGGAAAAGCACCATTTGTAGTTTCTTCCTTCACCCATGATGCACCAGGTCCATGAAAAGCATCTGTTAGTCCCTGTGACTGTGACGGTCCCTGGGCCCAGGTGATGGATTACCTGTCGTTTGGCCCCGGCAGGGAGGTGAGAGGATGCGGGGAGCTGACCGGTTGTGCTGACTGGGACCATTGTGAAACCTGCAGCAGGTTGGATGACTCTGGACTGGCGACGATGGAGTTTCGTGAGGAGTTCTGAGCCTGGAGGAGAACGTCGTTAGAATGTTAGAATGAAGGATCAGGTTCCGTCCACATCCACAGGAGCCACAGAGGAAGCACGTACATGTTAACAGCTTCAATCAAGGAAAGAACTAACTCCATGGACTCACACACGCAATCTTCAGTAAGTGCCAGAACTCTCTCTGTCTCTTGATCTGCATCTGCATGACTGTGTTGTCAGCATCCTTGATGCTTTCCAGCGTTTTCTCAATACGTGGAAACAAGTCAATGATCTTCTGTTTGCTGAACAATATCTTACTGTTGGGAAGAGAAAAGTGAGTGAGGCAGAACTCTGGAACCATCTGAGAGGAGTGAAGTGTGGAGACGGACAGGACTCGGACCTGAGGTGGGTGTAAAGATCTTTGAGGACCTTGTCTTGGTTTTGGACTGTCTGGATGATGGCCTTCACCATCTCTGAGCTGTCACTGCTCACGTCCGGCTCAGGTACTGAAAGAACATCAAGTAAGCGTGTGAACACACATTCAGCAGGTGTGTGACTGAAGGAGAATATCTGTGGAGACAAAACCTTTTTGAAAATGAGTGAATGAAACTTACCTTTGCATTTTATCTTCAGTTGCTTGTAGAGTTCAATTGCCCTTTCTTCTCTGTAATAGAATGTCAGTGTTTCAATGTTTCAGTATTGGCTGGTCAGGACTAGATGTGAACCTAGTTTTTATGTCTTCATGTTACATTCAGACAGTTCACCTATTTTGACATGAATGCCAGCACTGAGTAATTCACACACACTCCAATTAGAACATAACATAAACAGTCAATATTTAGCTACAGCTGCTGCATTTCCTGCATTCATGTCCGACCAGTTCTGACATCTGTGGGTCACAATGAACACTAACAGCTGTTCCATCTTGTCCCCTTGGCGACGGGCGTACGGGCTCCTCTGAAGCTCCACTATCTCTGAATGCAACGCCATGATCTCGTCATCTAAATGGCTCACTTCTGCCACCTGCAGGACAACACAGGAACCACTGACTCTGTGAGGATGTGACATTTGAATCAAAGAAAAGTTCGTTGGAAGACAAGTGATACCTGTGCAAAGGCAGCCGCTCTTTCCTCGTTCTCCTGCCAGGCTTTTAGCATCTTCTCAGAGGCTTTGGAGAGACAAACCCGAGGCTCAGTCCACAGACAAGATCATCCCCACATGTACCAACAGTACCAAATCAGCAGCCAGCGGTCACTCACATATGCCATAGTGCATCTGATCGCTGTACTTCTCCAGGTCGTACTGGATGCTGCTCTTAAAGAAATCCAGTTTGGCTTTGAGCTGCTGAGAGAAGCCAAACATGCTGTTTTTACACCGCGTCAGGTTGGTGTTGTAGCGCAGGAGGCTCAACCTGCAAGAGTTACACAGGTGTTTGATCAGTCACAGCAGAGGGTCCTGTTATCATAGCACCCGGTAGCATAGCGACTGTTACGCCACTCCCCATTCAGGTGTGACGCTGTATGAAAAGGATGATTTGTCAGACAGCTGAGAGCAATGTTATATGCTGTGATATTCATTACACATTTTCTATTTTCTTCTTTCTAGTGACTAGAAAAATCTAGAAATCCACATCATAGTCTACAAAAATTTACTTACAAAAAAATGATTCTATGGGCTCTACACAAGACAAAGATTTAGAATCACTCCCAGTTCTTTTCATCACACCACTGATGTTTGATGACACAATCTACATTTTCTGAGCCACAGACCATTTGTCATGTCAAGAAGAAAACCTGTCTTGCGGTTTGGTAAATAGCAGAGCACTCACATTGCAGCCCTCTGTCCCTGGAACAGCCGGCTGTAATCTTCTTTCAGGCCACAGATGTAGCTCACTGCTTCGCCCCAGACTTTCTTCAACACAACCAGCGGCAGCTGAGTTTTGGCCTCTTGCACTGCAAAGTTAAAACAAGACAACTGACAGCTACAGGGAGCAGTGACAACGTACTTTCTCCGCTCACACATCACAGGCATCAAGATTCATCAGACTTTTGTCTTGTCAAGAGCAGACACGTTGTAGTGCTTACCGATGGTGTTGACTTTATCAGGCAGCTGTCGGGCACTGAAGGGCCCTGAGTACTTTGTGTTGCTCTTGTCAAACAGGTAGACGATGTAAGTATCCCATCCCCGCTGCACAGGGGGAGAAGAAAACCACAGTTGAATGTACACTGAGACCAGAGAGGACCAACACCAGGTCACACATTGAGAATCCGAAAACGTCCAGACAAACATCTGAGACAAATGCTTTACAACTGGAGCTTTAAGTCTGCGGGTTTTCACTGGAGACTGAGGACGGATTTGTCATTAGGGATAGAAAACAGTAGAATGACAAGTCAGCATCTAACGGAATCAACCAATCATCTATCTGTCCTTCCTTTACTGGCTGTTAAAGCTGGATATTAACCAACAGAATGTCCAGCTGTAGATATTTAACTATCTGAAACCATTTAAAGGGTAATTACGTACCACACAGGACAACATCTGTATTAACATCTGTAACATCTGTGTATTAAAGTCAACTCACCACTCCGTCGAGGACACACTGTGCAGCCGGCTTGCGGGGGTCCAGTGACACTCCGGTCTCCTGCAGCAGCTCCTGGTTCACCACGTCAATCTTGGTCTCAGCCTCAATGCGCTTCTGCAGACTGTGGAGACTCTCGTCTGGCGTCAACTGGAAGGAGTGGACCTGCGCTGTGGTCATGTTCAGGATGTGGACAACCTAGAGAGAGAGAGAACAGAGGTGATGGACTGCTCAGCTACCCATCAGGATGAAGGAAGTCTTAGTCAGAGTTCAGAGGCGACACTCTCACCTTCATACTCAGTATCTGCTCCAGAACCTCAAAGCACTGTGGCCTCTTTGTGTCTGAGTTGACTTTGCCTCCTCTCTGGACAGGATCCCACTTTAACATGAGCTGCAGCAGCATTTCCATTGGCTCCAACAGGGTGCTTCATAGAAACAAACATGTCCGTTTTGTCGAATCATTACAGCAGCAATGAATGAAAAATGAATGAAAGGTGCTGTTACCAAGGCCAGTAGGCAACAACACTATCATTAGTTATTCCTGTTTGAATGATTGAACAAACCTGCTGAGATTGTTGGGGTACGGCAGATGTGTGGAGAACCGGACTTCTCCGTTGAGCTCCTCGACCGCCATTATGTCTTTGGGGCCTTTATATCGCACTTTGCTGGCCCTGTGACAGGAACACAGTCACACACTTTCAGGCTGGAGCAAAGTGAATCTTTGAAAACAAACTGCTACAGATTCAATTCAGAACAATCAAAGTAGATGCTGCCTCATGGCCAAATGGCATTGAGTGCCATTACAACTTTTGGAATTGAAACATAGTGATTTTGAATAAATGTAAATCAAATCAAATGTAAAAGGAACATTTTTATTGAACTAAGGTATAACATATGCTAACAGACAAAACTAAACATGAGACTCGTCCTTCAGGCCGACTTACCACTGCACAGGTTGCAGGTTGTGCAGAAATGGACGGAAACCACAACTGCATTCAAATATCATTGTGCCAAAGCTCCAGTAGTCCACAGTGACAGTGTACGGCTTGTTCTCAAATAACTCAGGAGCCTACAGACAATAATCTCATGTTAACAACTTCACCCTCCAGCAAGTGAGCGCTTGCACTTTCGGTTTAACTAGAATTTGTACACGGCATTGTTTCTGGGGCAGGAAACGGTTTAGCGTAGATAAATAGTTATTTACTGGAAGCACTTACCAGGTACTGTAGTGTACCAACAAAGGATGTACACAAACTACCCTGGTCCAAGTCTTTGGCGTAGCCCAGGTCAATGATTTTGTGAACCAGCTGTACGAGAACAAATGAATATCAACATCTGTACGTGCTGAAAAGCTGTGAAAACTACATGTGCCAACAAGTTTACCTTTCCGTTGATGTCTTGCAGCACTATGTTTTCAGGTTTAAGGTCTCGGTGGATGATCTTGTTTTCATGCAAGTACTGGATACCAGAGCCTAGAGAAGCAACTGAATGATGCTGCACTAAAAAGATGAATGAGCAAAAGGAAAGAAACAACACATACCGACATCATTGAGCAGGGAAAGAACTTCACTTTCTTTCAAACCGCAGCAGTTCTCAGGTTTGCTCAGCATCTGAAAGTCAGACAGAAATATCAAGAATTCTGCTGTTACAGAAGTGAACTAGTCAACTAGCCCTTCACTTCCACACCTTCCTCAGGTCTCCTCTGGAGCAGTACTCCATGGCCAGCAGTGGAAGGTCATTTAAGGCGATGTACATCATCTCCTCTGGAACATCTCGGGCTGTCACTACATTGATATGATTTAACCTGAGTGACAAAGAAGGAAGAGTCACAACTGCATTACTGTCAAAAGATGCAGAGTTTGAACAGCTACAATGCCTCTGGAGCTTTAAGAATAACAATGAATATTTATTTTCCTTTTGCTTTTAATACATGAAAAGTATAAAGAAATATATATATACACATTTTACATTCATCAGCGGGTGTTAGCATGCCCTGCTGCTTGAGATGATATGTTAGGTGCCAACAATGTCAACACCTAAGATGTACAAATTCATTTTGACATATTACAGAAATCTGGGAGCACGAGCAGCAGACATTTCCAGTTGTCTGAAACTGTTTTTTCAATGACGTGTGTAAATGAGGGCAAAAAAATGAGCACAAACTTCTTCATGATCTGGATTTCTCTGCTCCATCTGTCCTTATTTCTTGGTGTCAGCTCAAGACGGCACATTTTCACAGCTAGTTTTTCATTTGTTTCCTAAAAAAACAACAGAAAAACAGAAGAAAACAACTGAAAAAAATTATATTAAGCTATAGATAAAAAACGCATTTTTTAATTGTAATTACAGAGAAGGTATTCCCTGCAGATGCAGATGTGAACATACACATATGTAACTACTGTAGTATGACTAAATGCTGGGTGGGTATACACATGTGTATTTATACTGTTTTTAAGCATAATGCCAGATAAATAGTCACGCGTGTCGGGCTCCACACTCACATGATGCTGATAAAGGTAAACATGGGCAAAGGTGCCCATTCCCAGCCTCTCTTTCAGCTCCCAGTCTCCGCAGTTCTGATTCTGCCTGAAGGGAGGTTTCTCCATTGTTGTCATACAATCTGGACACAAGGCGTAAAAAAATGTGTACAGACATAAAAACAGAGCCATGAAATACCACAAAAAACATCTAGTTGCAAGTAGTATCAAGTATGATACCAGCTAAATAAAGCTACACTGCACAAGGATGAGGCTACATCCTGAAACCACCGTCGGGTGTACTTTATAACTACCAGCACCGTAAGGTTGTCTTTACTAGGACAAATACATTTGTCTGTCAATATGACATTTTGAATAATGTGTAAAAATTAAAAACACATCGGAGTCAACCTATCATTTCGCTTGACTACCCTAGCTCGCAGCTAACGTTAGCTAACATCAACAGTTTAGCGTATCACGAAATAGACGGAGCCATACTTGCTTCTCGCATTGGAAACTGAAGGTATTTACGTGACGTTCGTGTGTGGCTTTTGTGTTATAAAATGTTTTCAGACTTACGCTGTGCTTCTACGAAAGTGTCATGGGCCGTATTCGGTGGAAACGTGCGCTGTCGAGTTGTTTTCGGGTCAATGCAGCACCGAGTGTGTACTTTCCTTCGTGACGTCACCTGAAAATTTAAAAAAACTACGCGGCGTTCAATGACACAAACCGTGTTGCGTTCAACAGCGCAACCACGAGCTCAATATGTGTTGCATTCAATGACACGAAGACGTTTTTAACCAGGACCATTTTAACGTAAACATAAACTATAATGGATACGAGTTTATCCCATATACTTATTTTATATCTTAAAGGGCACTTAAAGGCATTTCTAATACTAAATTATTAAGTTAATTTTTTCATCTGATCATGCTGTTTAGGAAGAAATTAACATTTTGGAGGTTCTAAAGTGAAAACAGCAGAATGGCTTGTGGGGAAAAAATGTTGACATTTTGTGTCAGTGTTTGAAGAACACATTGAAGTCTGCATTATGGCAAACTGCCTGTTGTACAAGCACAATTTAAAACAAAACTTATTACTGCATGAGAACTGCATTTACATTAAGCATATTTCAGTAAAAGCTAAATTCCATGAAAGGTGTGGACACAGTAAACCTTTCAAAACCTTTTATTTTTTTATTGTCTATGCTTCCCAAAGTGAGACACTCACAAACAACATTTCCTTGGTGAGTTTTAACAAGTTTTAACAAGGCAGTGACACATGTAGCTCTCTTTTAAATGAACATTGCCCTACTGCACCGGCTTGAAAAACAGAGAGATGGATCAGATCAGAAATGTAAAAAGTTTTATGTGAGCCAGCTCCAGCCTCTAAAACACAACAGCATTAAATACAGCCACTTCCTCAGTTTACACTGCTTCAAAACAAAACATGGAGAACAGACATACATGTTGACCTATATACCCTTCATTTTTGACCATAATATAAATAAAAGCAGGCCACAATACCTCATGCTTTATATACACATCTCCTTCAGAAATGGGACTGTGATGGGTGGAAATATAACTGACACTCTTGCCCAACTAGCTACAGGCATGTATCACTGCTTTGACAGAGGTATTCTGCCTCTGTAAATGCAGTACTACAAGGTGACATTCACTTGAGCATCACAGAGCCGCCATCTCCTGGGGAACCAGCCATTTCCATGCTAACCAGTGTCATGGACATCCAGCAGCTGTTCCTTGAACCAGTGACAACATGTGGAAAGACGAGGCAGGGGAGGTGGCTCTGGAGATTTGGTTGACGTGGAGGCTTTGAAGAATGGCCTTCTTTTCCTGCTACATCCACCCACACTGTATGTTGGGCATAAAGTTGGTCCGATAATACACTGTAAGATGCAAATGTATTCAGTACATCTGGCCAGAATGAGTTCAGTCTGACGCAACAGCCCTGCAAAAAGCCCTCTGTTCATCATTTACAGTTATTTTGATGCATTTCTGGGGTGTTGATGAATGAAATGGTGTCTTTTTAGAATCATGGCACAACACATAATCACATAAACACTACATAAAATACAAATACAAATACACAACATTTTCCCTGTGTCACATCATTGCAGGGCTGCTGTTTTAGACCGCAACAGTTTAAGGCAACTGAGTCTGATACACAGTTGTTGATTTGATATGTCAGTGCTCTCACTCATTATTAGAACTGTGTTATTGGAAAAAAAAAAAAAAGTCATTCATCGAATGCACCTTCTTGAACTCCCCCATGAACCTTTGCCGTGTACATTCATCAAGACACTTTGCATTTATTCTTGGAAACAGCTTTAAGAGCAACAATGATCGACCAGCTGATGAGGAAAGGAGAAGCTGAGATGACAGAAAGCATACTAAAATATACAAACAATATATTTCAGCTGCACAAGTGTATAGAGGATTAATCAAATTTAAACTAATCAACAAACTAGTTAGATTTAAGCTCTGGATAAATATCTATCTGTTACTAATATTTATTGATTGTGCTGCAGCTCTGAGACTCACTACTCTGTTTATCAATGATACTGATCAATTCAGAGCAGAGCAGAGTGACTGCTAAACCATACCGGGTGTCAGTTATGGAAACACATCTATAATGAAGACTACAACTAACAATAATTCAATAACTGATTGTTTATTCAGGACAAAAAGTCCTAAAAAAACTCTTCTGACTCACCAACAATCCAAAACCACCATGATTGTTTAGCAATTTTCATTTTTTAAATTTTAAATAATAGTTGACAAGTTGATTAACGTTTTTGTAGATAACATATGTTAATGTTTTCAATAATTCCTTTTAAGAATATTTTAGAAGGAATTATAGTTTTATTTATTCATTATTATATCAATTTTTTTCAAACGCTTATTTTTAGCAATTTGGGTGATTGTCTTTCATTTGTTTTTATTTCCTTTTATGTCCTACAGTTTGTTTACTCTGGTTGGAATCATCACTCATCCTTCTGTCTCCTGAACATTAGTTAGCAAATAGACATCATGTACGTTATTTTGGTTCAAGTTTGTTTTGTTGTTATTGTTTTACTCTTTCAAAAAAAATCATAAAATTCTCAGGATGAACCTGTGTGTATTTGGTGTTACACAACTTGTCAAACAGACACATTTGGCTCACATGTAAGAGTGTCTGTGTGGTTAAATAACAGACACACATACACACACACACGCATGCTACACACACATGCATACACACACACACACACACCTGACATCCATAGTACAAACAGGTAGCGTCTTATAGCCCTAAAATACTTCAGTTAACGTGTCATTTTGTCTGTGTCCACCGCTCCCCCTGCTGGCTAACGGTTGGCCCTGCAGCTCAACAATATCTGGCAATAAAAGCTGTTGAACGAAAATATAAGAAAAATCAAATAAAACATGAAATACAATTCAGGAGTATTTAACATTCAGTGAGAATGTTTTTTTATGTTTGTTTTATATCAATTTTAAGAGTTTGGCTTTTGTCTGTTTTTACAATTCAACATAGACTCGTCCCTTTATTCACACGTTGTCTTTTGTCATTTCTCACTTTTCCATGCATCTGTGACGATGACAGTACAAACCCTGATCTCATTACAATCATGCTTCCCATCTAATCTTGTCCCAAATTCTTTTAGTGAAACCAAGTTTCTTCCTTCACACACCCCCCCTCTAATCTTTGCTAGACTTGACTATAATAATGTGCCAGATAAGTAGCATCATGTAGGAAAATAAACAATGCAATATTGGTATGCGCTTACAAGTAGAACATGTTTGACTGTGTATCTACTGCATCTTCACAACCGTGTGTTGAATATGTTGTAAATATACTGTCATATATCCTATAATATAAGCGTACAGCAGCTGGTGGCTATATACAACAAAGCCTGGATGTTTATAAAGAGTGTGGGTAACATATTTCCTTTAAACATTTCAATATCATATTTCGTCATACACAGGAGGAAACATCAACATATGACTGTAAAATACCATAAAAAGATTGAAAAAACAGAATGAGAACATTCAGGGTCTGCCTGGTGAGTGTTAAAATAGGAGTCTAAGTACAACAGAGATCACACGTACAGCTCTGCCATGAGGAAAAAAAAAGGACTCAATGACTCCAGAGAACAGGTTTTGCTGCGCTCAGTCTCACCCTCAAAGTAGTAAAAGGCCTAAAAGAAGCTGCGCTGGATGCAGGCATGCGGATCACTGGAGAAAACAACATTCGGCCAAGAAGAATAAAGAGAGCAGAAGCACATCACAGGACAGAAGCGAGAGCAACCCGAGGAGAAGTTCTGTTCAGGGAGAACAAAAAAACCTGCAGGGGCTGCTCTTAACGGCCCGTCAGTGACCAGAGAAAGGAGAGACAAGCATCTTGTATGCTCAAACATAAACGTGTTGTTTACCCCACCTACACCAACTTGAGCCCACCTTCAGCGAAGCAGGAGCTTGAAAGCTTGACTGTCCGACTCCTGCATGGAATGTGAACGAGCTGCCGTGATGTGGCAAAAAATAGGAGCTAGAATGTGATGGCTCCTGGTGATGTTCCACTTCAAATCAGACTGAAGGTCCCAGTTTTACGGAGATCAAATCATCAGTCATCTAAAATGGGATGTGTAAAAATACAAACACATTTGGTCCCAGAATGGAGGGAAATGCTGAGAAAAAGAAAGCTGGACAGGCGCCTTGAGAGAACAGAAGTGGGAGAAAAAGTGAAGGTTGCTGGATGTGTCTGTTTGGTGCTTTAAAGCACCTGCTGGATCTCCCTGCACCGTTTGCTGCCGCACCAGCGCCCGTTCTCAAAGACACGTCGCCCCCCCTGCAGACCCCTGAACTCCTGCTTGCACCTCCATCACCAACATCCTGCTGGTGAGTCTCCTCTACTGGGGTGCCGGGTAGGGCATCATGGTTTGGGGGAGGGTGTCGAATAGACTCTCACTCCCCCCTTCAAGCAGAGCTCCAAACCCACCTGGATCTGAAATAAAAACCTATGCAAGGCAACACCGTGCCGCTCCCGGCGCCCCCGCCCCGCCTCACTTCTTGACGGCCTGTCGGTAGCTGTGTCTCTGGCCTTCCTGTCGAGGTTTGCTGCTGCTGCAGCCGCTGGCTTTGCTGCTGTTGCCTCCGTCCCTGGTGCTGCTGGCCAGGCTGGCCTGACTGCTGTCCTGCAGCGTCGGGCTGGAATGAGCCCGCTGCAGCCCGTTGTCCTCCAGCAGCAGGGACTCAAACACAGACAAGTCCTCCTCGCCACTCCGCATTTTTGCCCGCAGCAGCATGGTGTATGTCTCGTAGCGTGTTTTCTGCAAAGGAGAGGGGAGTAGAGTCGAAACATACGCAGGATTAATGATTTCACGTCCGACTGTCAGTCCCCATTTACTTCTCTCTCCAGCTCACCTCAAACTCCAGATACTCGTCTCGCTGGCGATACTCTTCCAGCTCACGGCCTTTGACCTTTCTGTCAGGAGGGTACGATCGCAGCTCTGCCAGTTCAGTGGAGATAGTTCTGTATCGAGCCTCGTGGGATCTGACCTGCTCCTCCTAAAAGCACAGAGTCAAGACAAACGTACATCATGTTTGCTTCTCTGATCCCTCTCCAACCTTCTATCACTTCCCACTGGGGCTGCAACAATCAGTCAGTCAAATCATATTCCACTGATAACTGAATTGCCAATTCTGGTGGTAATTCATTCTTATTAATTCTGTGTTGTTGTTTTTTTCCTAAATGAAAAATGAAAACAGTCAAAGAAAACGGAGGGTTGCTGTTGTCTGTGCTCCTCTCATGACAGTAAAAAAAAAAAAAAGATAATGGATATACAAAAAAGATGACACACACACACACACACACACACACACACACACACACACACACAGGTTTGTAGATCAAAAGGGAATTACCATAGTTGAAATGTAAAGAGTTGGAACTGTGTAATTTGTCTTTATGAATAAATATAAGTATGAATGTAAACATTGAATAAAACCGTAAATGGAGCACAGATCTGCTCTGCTTATCACACAGCTGGGAACAAACAATGATCATACCTCTGACAGTTTGGACATCGTCCCCGGCAGCAGCGGCCGGCTGAACTTCTTCTGGGAGCCGATGGCTGCTGGGAAGGGGGGAGCTGAAAACATGGCGGCCACTGTGTTAATCCTTGTGATCCAGGACTGCATCTGTTCCGCGTTCCTGCATCAGATTACACAGAGGAACTGCACTGGAGGTCCAAACAATATGACCAGCACACAACTCTATTACAGCATCAAAGAAATTATTAGGCGAACGCAGCCTGGCTGTTGACAAAGAAATGATTTTGGAGCCAATTAAAGGATGAGAGAAACAGCCCTGTTTTACACTAACAGAGCCATTAGGGGCCCATGAGAAATATCTGACTGAATCAGACAGCCTTGCTAAAGTCCCTGGAGTGAGCCGGCAAGAGGGAAAGCGATAGAAACAAAGAGGAGGCAGAAAGAATAAGGAGAGAGAGGGGTTCAGTATCTGGGCCAAATGGAAGCTGCAACTGGAGCACAGAGCCCGTCCTCCTGGGGGCTGAGACATGTGGCCACTCATGTGCCACTTCCTGCACACACATACACACCTTCACCTCGCTGCCAACGTGTGCTCTGCATCCCGTTTCAGTATGTTTGTGTATCAGTGATCCGTGTGAGAGCAGCGTGAGCTTTGCACGTGTTCACGGCTGCTAGCTGAGGCCGGACCCTCAGCTGCTGTGAAACAAGTGTTTCGTTGCTGCAGAGGTGTCAGCGCGGGTGTATTCTTTTAAAATAGGTGCGACATGGCTGAGCAGAGTAAAGAAAGTTTGACACAAAGTTAAGCAGCCAACACCAGACTACAGGCTACATCTACATCAGCATGAAATAAGGACAGTACGATTTCATCTCACATTGTGACATTGATATTCTCATGCAAATGAGTTGAAAATGACATGTTGTCCTGTTGTGTTGTGTTTTTTTAACCGCCACAAGAGGGAGTTAGTTTCATCCGATGTGATCGAATGTGAGGAAATGAAACGAAAGAAGGACCTGCTCCGGTCCAACACCTTCACCTTATCTCCTTGACGAACGTCCAGCTCTGTTCATGTAACTCCAGAGATATGGAATTAATCAATGTCCTTTCAACTGTCTGTGGAAGGGCTTAGTAGGAGTGAAAGGTACCAACAAATACAAAAGACGTAGTATCTGATTGTTTAAAGGGTCATTTCATCACTTTCAACAGTCGGTTTACTGCTGGGTGTTCTTCTACTCATTTCCTCTGGGAACTCCTGCCACCAGATTTCCTCCCCTGGCTTTGTGATCGAGATGAAACCATGAAAACATCATGACTCGACAGACCGAAACCATCAGAGTATAAAATGACACACAGGTTTCACAGTGCCTCTTCCATCTGCTCGTGACCCACATCTAGAAAGTTACTGACCCATCTGCACCAGACCTGCTTAGTGACTGAACTCTCTGGTCTCTGCAGCCATTTTTGGGGCAAAAGCAAAGACAGGTCAATTATTTCACCAAATATCTTCTCGCTTGCTGCGTGAATTGTCTGTAGAAGGTTGTATAAAAGCTGTACACCTTTTAAAGTCAGATTATGATTTAAAACTTTAGTTGCACTAACGAACACTAAGGTGGTAGAGCCATGTTAGTGTCCAGGTATCCAGGGGTTCTGGTTTCAAATCCATCGAATTCAAAGTGTCCTTGAGAGAGACATTGGATCCCTAGATGCTCCACATGGACCAAAGTGGTTTGAGAAGCAGGCTTTGGACCACAAGGTCAAGGTGTTGATCCTCACATCCAGTACCTAGAAACAACGGTTGCTGAGGACTGGTTGACGGATTGGTGAACAGGACCAGAAGGGACAACACTTCCCTCCTTGACATTCTCAGCTGAGGTGTCAGTCCACTGCTCAGGCGTTGGTGTTGTACTGCGTGTTTGTATTTCCACTGCATATATTGTATATGCATGTTCACCTGAGTGCTAATGTAACTGGCCCTCCTGGGACATATAAAGGGGTGCTTTCTCTCTTTAATCATGTCGAATGGAGCTGGAGCTGGTTTATAATGAGGCAGTGAGAGGAGCCTTAGCGAGGTCCAGTATTCCTGTTGTGTGATAAAGCAAACTTGTACATGTTGTTCCAGTAAATCCCAAAGGTTTCGTTCGGGACTGAGTTCATTGTGGAGGAAAGAGGACGGGGTACTTCTGACACCAATGTCTAAAATATCACAAGATGCTGTAGCATTCTGATTTGATTAGAAATATGGAGCCTTGACATGAAACAGCTCAGAAAACAAAGGTTCTGTAGTTTTGAGCACCTAGTGTGTTTCCCAATGTAGGACAGCTCGAGCGCTGATGTTGTTTGGGGCGATTTGGTTTACATGTGCTACAGTTGCTCTGCAGTCAAAAAAAACAGTCATTCAGTGAGAAGACTCACGGTGCCTGGAAGAGATAAACCCTCCAGTCAGCAGTCCGCAGGTAAAAGACATTGGGCCGTTTGCTGTAGTCCGATGCTTTCATGGCCAGAGAGTGGTGGATGGACACAGCGTTCTTCAGGTCCTCGTCTGACAACTGCTTATCAGGCCTGTACTCGCCCTGTCACGACAATTACACACAAGCCATGAATGTTAATGCGCTGAATCTGCTGAGCTCGCTGAGACGCGGCATGGAAACAAATTCATTTTGCAATTTGTTTTAATTTAAGACAATGATTTAATGGTGCGTTCCACTTATGTCGGCTGTCCAAGGTTGGAACTCAGGATGGCGCATTTCCTGGGTGAAAACCATATTGTTTGTGTTCCAGTTTCAACATAACATAGCAGGTCAGGAAAATGCCGTTATTGCGTGAGCCATCCATCCATCCATCCAAAATAAAACAGTCCTCTGTGTACAAGTCAATGACATTGTGAATGGACACAAAAGACCCACGTGCTAAAACAACAGTAAAAACACAGTGTATGCTGACAGTTCTTCAACCAGCCAATCATCATCTGTCTATGAACGTTATGAATGTTATATGAACGACACCTTTCAGGCATGATAAAGTGATGAAGTGTGTGTTTTTTCTGCTGATACTCTAAACACACTCCACCGTACTCTGTGTAGGCAGGTGACACTACAGCAACTTCTTCAGGGATGAAGATTTACATTCTGCTACAAATTTGGTCACAAGTGTCATTTCAAAGGTTGAATAATGAATATCAAGTAGCGCAAATGTGATTTACACCTCAGATATTTATGTATACTTGTGTACATTCAACACTTCCTCTCTGTAGTAGTGTCACTTACTTTTTGCAGATAGAGAATTAGCCCTTTTAAAATGGCATAGAAGGTTTTCCACCCTCGCTTCCCTCTTGGTGCTGTAAGAAAGACATGATGTCACTGTACACTTGCAGCTGTGGACACTGACCTCATAGTAGTTGTTTTTTTTTTTAAAAGGTTGCTGTTAAACTAACAAAACAAAAGGGATGGAAGCAAAAGGTTAAGATACATGTGGGACCTGATTTCAGTGCTTTCTATCGTCTGGGTCCACCAGTCTCAAGAAGAAACTCCAGATGTGAGATAAACATACTTCTCTTGCCGTCTGAGTCAGCGTGGGCTTTGCGGACCAGGAATCCATTTTTGTACAGCAGCGTTCCACAGGGCTGTGCGACCTCGTCCGACAGGGGCTTCCCACTGCTGCCCACCCTCCTCATCGATGTGGAGGCGTTGGACTCACAGAGGCTGTCCCCGAGCTCCGAAAACGACTTCCGTAGCTCTTCCTCGTCGCTATAGAGACACAACCCCCCAGCACACACACGGATCCCATGGTGATCAACACTTATGTGTCATTGGCGACACAAATAAACACATCATACTGTCCATTTGCCTCTCGCGCTGCGGCACAGGACACGAGGTCCAGAGATTTCACACCAGGACTGAGGAACTTTAATCTCGTACAATACACATGAGTAATACGCCCCCACCGCCACCGCCCGCTGCTGTTGCACAAGACATTCACAAAGCCTCATATTTCCTGTAGTCAAAGTTTTCGTTCTCTCCTCCTCCTGCTGTCTCCTGGATCAAAAAGTACCACAGGAAGAGAGTGACACCACCGCTCTTCTCTGGCTCTGAGGTGAAAAACAGGGGCATCTTCACCCAGAGGAGCCACGTCCTCTCAAAGATGCAGAGGACATCTCCCTGCAACAAAAATCTGGGCTCGACAGGTGCCGCAAGGGAGAACAGAGAGCACGGACACGTGCTTCAGTTTCTGATTAATCAGGTGGCTTTTTTGGACTTCATGAATCGTGAATAAGAAACTATGGTGCACTTTGGTGCGTGTGACGAGCTGAGTTGGGTTTAGTGAATTCCTGGTAGATGAAGGTAAAAATATAACCATTTAATTATTGATTTTAAAGCCAGCAAATGATCACGTACAATGATATCGTGACGTTTTTTGTGAGTGTAGAGCAGGTAAAAGACCTTTAGCTAAATACTACTTCTTGTTGAGTATAACATCACCACAATTAGTGATTGTCCTGTACCACACTACACTACAAGCAGTAAACTATACACTTATACTGTAACTGGTCAGTGGTTCAGTTTAGCAGTCCTCTTTATTACTGTTATTACTACTATTATTACGTTGGTATTTTTTGCCTGAATGGTTTACATTTTATAATTGCGTGACTGCAAGTATATATAAATATGTTTAGGTCCTCATATGATTTAATTGAGCAGACAGTATTTTTATGGAACGGTCTGGGTGATGGATGCTTCTTCAGCTGTAGTACTTCCAGGAGACAGATTTGAAAATGAACATTCTGATGAGTCTGCTGCACCAGCTTCATTTCTCCCTAAATACCTGTGAACTACTTTGTGTGTGTGTGTGTGTGTGTGTGTGTGTGTGACTATGAACACACGTGTACGCTTTGTTTATATTTTTCAAGACATAATCTATGGCTGCTGTTTCACCAGTGTTTAATTTCTCTTCCCAATCTGTCACGTGAAAAATAGTTGAATAAAGAAATGTTTATGAAGACTGACAAACATGGCTACAGCAGTGATAATCCCATTCTCTTCTAAATGGTCCCTGACAAAGCAACGTGTGCTTTCTTTTAAAGGGATTTGTCACATTAGCAGATGATGGACGCTCTGGGCTACAACAGCAAGCGTTTCTGCATCTGCCCAGTGAGGTAACACGGCAATTCCACTTGTTACCTCACCAGGCGGCACCCATGCAAAAGTTCAGCCTGAAAATAGAAAAATGGCTGGATGCCGAACCCCCCCGAGACGACGTTGTGAGTAACCAACAGTACATAACAGCAGTTAACCCCATGCAGGAGCCAGCGAGAGTAAGAGAGGCAGAGCCAATGAGCATGTAGCCTGTTGCCTGGTAACTGCCAGCCTGCCTGAATCCCATTCTACACAGAGACGAAGTCGAGAGAAGCTAGAGAGTGGGGGGATGGATGGATGAGGAGTGAGGAGACAGAGGGAGGGAGGTGAAAGAAGGGGGGTGCAGAAAAAGACAAAGCTGATCTTTCTCAGATGGCAGAACATTATCAACAATGATATGAGAGAGAGAGAAGAGGAGAGGAAACAAGGCATCACACGAGAATGGGGGAAAGAAAATTATAGACAGTAAAGGACGAGAAGAAGAAGGGAGATGAAATTAGACCAAGAGTGAAAGAGAAAAGGAATGTCAATGGGACGTGAGGAACAGACAGGAAAGCAGTTGTCCATTGGAAGGAGATGCATGCTGGGATGTTGCTGCATCAGTAGCCGACACATTTGCTGTTTAACTTCTGTTCTAAATGACGAACCACACAGAACAACACAGTGAAGTGAAAGAGGACGTGAATTCAACCATACGCCTCACACACACACACACGCAAACAGAGAAAAGCTCACTGACAAAAACAGCAGACATCTTCTTTCAATCTTCATTTGCAGAAACAGATGAAAGTAATAACGATTATCGGAAATCATCACTCATCACTCCGCACGCATACGCAGTGTTGTTACTGTTGTTACGTCTCACTATCGTCCAACATTGTAGCGTAACATTACTTTAGGTCGGCTCCATTCTTAAAACCCGTTGACATGGCAACGCAGCCACGCTGACGTTTACAAAAATAGCTTGCTCACTTGAGGTACAGA
>CAAKHB010003817.1:17789-43331 GCA_901007665.1 Aeoliscus strigatus
GGGAACCCCCCCCCCCCCCCCCCCAATAAAAGTTGTTGCTGAATATTTTTCTGCCCAGCTTCAACAATAGATGTATTGACTATAATGACAGGTTTCCTGCACCGGAGCAGAATCATGAAAGCTGAATGCTTCACACCCATCACCCGTCATTATTTGTATTATGTGTAATCCTGCAAACAGACAGAAGACACGTGGCTGCAAACCTCGATTCTCATTAGACAATGAAACAACTGAAGCCGCGTTCTGCTGCGATGCCAGTGGACGGCACACAGCCCACGATCCAACGGTAGGTGATTACATCTCTTCATGTGTTTCCACCCTCTTCTACCTGATTCTGTCCAAAAATCTGTCTCTCTGACTTGTTGCGTCTCTTTTCCAGGCGCACCACCTCTCCTTCTGCTCTCCACCCCCGCTCCATGAAGAAGCATGTGTGTACTGTATACGTCTGTGATTTGTGTGTGTGTGTGTGTGAGTGAAGAACATGTGGGTGCATCCAACTGCACTGTCTTTCTCTGTGGGGGTGTGAAATAACATCCATTGCCACGTTTTTTTTGCGTTGTGTTTCTCATTGGAGCGCAAAAAGCACCCACCCACTCAAACACACACACACCTGTAATGATACGCCTTATTGCACATACACACAAACCATACAAACACACACATAAATGTATGTATTGTATTCATAAAATCACAGTTTGTTTTAGAGTCTGGAAATCAAACCGCTGCCTGCTTGTGAAGAGTTAATCATCTAGAGTGTATATAGAATAAAAGAGAAAATATATCTTTCAGTTCAAATCGACACACACGAGATGATCGCTAGTAACATCAAGATGAACAAAAGCGGCGTTCAAAGCATCAGAGGTGATCTGTCACGGGGGTGTTCGTCTCTGTGTTGTTGTCAATGAGTTTGAAAAGGGAAAAAAAAGTCTTGTGTATGATGAAATATGCATCGACTGAGCAAGCAGGGTGTGAAAGTGGTGGCAAATCTGACACTGTGCTCTGCTTCCAAATAGGGGTTTTCAAAGGCGCCGCAGACAGAATGTACTCTCGATCTTGGCTGGCTAAAATATCAAATGTGAACAACTCTCTGCCAAAACAGAAAAAACAGACCTCTGTGGGCTGAATTTCTTAGTCTGTAACTCATTTAGTTTGGAGGTGGGTTCTCCTGTACAAACAAAATGTTTACAGTCTAAAAATGGCATCTTCATTTCCCCCGTGTAGTCCCATGTTTAAACAGCTGTGTCTATATGTCAGTGGAGATGTTTAAACTGGATTGCCTGCCTCTCGGTGGATCTCCTCCTCGATCTGCTCCTCTGACCACTTTTATTCAGCTGCTTCTGGAGCGCTGCTGCTATTTTCAGAGAGGTAGTGGGAGGCTGTGGTCACACCTTTGTACATGATGCAGGTAAATGGACTTTGTCTCTATTAGTCATTCTCTGTTCCTGCTTGTTGTTCGCACGAACCATCACACACACACAAATCAATGTCCTGTGTATATTCATGTGTACATTTATGAGTGTGTGTGTGTGTGTGGTTGTTGCTGCGAGAATAAAAGGGAGGAAAGAGCAATGCGGTAGCTATGGAGTCGTAGCCATGGTGCTGTAACTATGGCAACAAAGCTTGGAAAGCTAGTGACTTAATTGGCATCTCGGAGGCACTCTAGAACTGTGATCCAGAATAGCAACCCTTGACACACTAATGTTTCCTTCACATGCCAGACGACACTCACACCATTAATGAGGATGCTAACCAGTTAATCAATATCCTTGATTGTTTACAGCCCTGCAAGGCAGTGTGTGTGTGTGTGTGTGTGTGTGTGTGTGTGTGTGTGTGTGTGTGTTTGCGGGGGAGGGATGCGTACGTGTTTTGTTTCATCTTTGTCAGAGAGAACAATGGAGAGTGGGTAAATAAAATTAAATACTTACAGCGTCCACTGCAGCTTCTGGTTCTTGATTGAGTTGTAGAGCGCCTGCAGAGGAAACCAGCAAATGTCATTTTTCAGGTAAAGGTGACAACAGCAAACGCTGGCGCTCAGCAGATTTGATCAAATCTAACAGTTTGAAATGTGCTGGGTGGATTGCGGCTCTCTATGAACGCTGGCAGAATTCAACAACCCTTTTTTTTCTCTGCTAATCCATTGGTCCAGTCTATCAGTTACAAAGACATTACCCACCACACACGCAATCTGTCAATGGACAGACCAGAAAATCAATTCGTCAATAAATAATTTAGACTTTTACTTAAATGCATCGACCCACACCGGGTGAAATTAAGTTGCAGTTAACCGACGTGGACAAAAAAATCTGAAACAGCATTTGCAACTAAAACATGGGACAAAAGTGACGAGCTGGCTAAAACATGGCATCTTCACAGGGACAAGCTTTTTTCCAATTGCTTACTTGAAGCCTTGACAAGAAGCTATGATGGGCGAAACATGCTGCAACAAATGAGTTGATATTTCTTCCCTTAGGGATAAAAAAAAATCCCTTTACCCTCTTAATTTTGTTTTCATATTTTTCCTTCCTGTAAACATCACAGCAGGGTTAAAACATTTGACAGTAACTTCCTGAAAATGTGCAGCGACAGCTGAGACAGTTGGACGCCTGTGATAAAGGCACTCAGCCTCTCTGCTCATGTGCAGCGCAGCATCCTGAGACATTAGATGATGGAGGTGTTGGGGGGCTGCTGACCGACAGATGTGACAGCTGAGGTGATGGAGAGGACATTTACGGCCGTTCGTCAGCACCCTGCTCTCACCTCTGTATTCCTCATACACCAGTTCTGTACATTCTAATTTATCAGTATTTCTGTGTGTGTGTGTGTGTGTGTGTGTGTGTGTGTGTGTGTGTGTTGGGGGGGGTCTCACACTCGATTAATTTTAATTCCACTCCTTTGTTTGAAGAACCACAGTCACTAGTCCTCAATTTAAACCCTTTAGAAAGGTCAGTGTGCTGTATTGGGACTTCCAGTCCAACGACTCGGTGGACCTAATCAGGTTAATTTTCTTTGAAACTGGGTCCGATCAGAAATAATTCATGAATATTAATAAGCAGTCGAGCAGATTTAGTTCTGGTCTCCATAAATTCTACTGTAATGTTCAGGATGCTCCTCCTTTTGGACCAGGGATGCAGTTTCACAGAAGAAGTGCTTGTACAGCACAAACATTAAGAGTGAACCTGTAAATTAAAAGTTTATCTGCAAGAAACACTTCGAAGCCAAAAACCCGCACACAGAAATAAACACTGTGACCAAAACTGCTAGCAAACCTCATCCTCTGCATCTAGCAGTGGCGTTTAAGTGACAAAAGTGTGCATTATTTCATTATTTTCATCTCTGTTAATTAGTGAATTTCTCTATTAATACTTGTTACTTGATATATATACAGTAAATTATACTGTAATAAAGTAAAAAATAACCTGTTTCCCAAAAGTCCAAAGAGATTTTGTCAGATGACGTCTCTCTATCCGCATATAATGACCATATTCTGTTTACTGTCATTGGAGGAGCAAAGAAACCCACAATTATCCACATATAAGAAGCTTGAATCATACAGGAAGTTCAATAAAGTAACAATCCTCGAGGACTGTTTCTAAAAAATACAACTGTTAAAAGAGTCAGGAATGTAATGATAACTTTCCCGATTTAGTCCATTGGCTGGTCAGCAATGGTTTTAATGGTGGGGACTGACATTTCTGTGGACTGATGTGACCTAAACTGAAGAATATTCTTTCTTTGGAAACAAAAAAAAAAAATTCCTTCTCTTAATGTAAATCCTGAGGGAGAACACACTACCAACAGAAGAGGAACTCTGGGGATTTGACTGTAGCAGACTACAGCAGTATACGTAAACAAGAAGTTGGAGGGAGAATAAATCAGGGCATCATTCAGCCTCACTGAGACGAGGATGGAAATTTGTCACCATCTGCTTCGTCAACGTCAGCAAGTGCCAGCAAACGAGAGGCATTAGCCTTGAGTGGTGGCTTTAAACAAGCTGCTTCGGAGCTGTGGTGTACGGGCCATTCTGAGACCGACAGTCAATCAATCATCTTCCTCAGAGTGCAAAAACTAACAACAATACATCTGTTGGGAACAATACAACACCGTTTGATGAATACATGAAATGAATGGGCTTTGAATAATCATCCTGTACGACGCCGAGCGGGATGCGAACTGTTGTGAGAGGTGTTGTAGCGTGATTCATGCCTGCTGTCGATCAAACAAACAGCAGTCTTTTAAATAACGATGAATGACAGTGTAAAAAGTAAAAGGAATTCGCCGGCAGCTCTTTGTACCTTCCTCCTCTTTCGGGCCTGTGGGTGATTCTGTCCATCCTGAGCTTTGCCCAGCAAGTCTGGAAACACCAGGGGCTTGAGAGAGCGAGAGCGTGGGGTTCTGGGATAGCGGAACGGGTCCATCATCCGGAAGTCCCTTCCATAGCGCACAGTGCAAAGAGAGCGTGAGCGTAGGCGCCCTGCTGAGTGCAGGCTGTTAACACCAATCATGGTCAGGCAAAGATGGTGCAGCTCCGGAGAACTCCTCCTGCAGCTCCTGGACTGATTAAGTCGGTATTTTTTCGACCTGACAGAATCACTCTGTAAAAAAGTTCCTCCAAGGAGAGTCTGGCTGCTGTCCAGAAGACGCTGAGAGAATCCGATGTGCCAACAGACAGCTGGAAGTGAATTCAGCTGTTATGAGAAGCAGCCGATGCTCAGCAGCGGCCGCAGAGGGAGGCAGCACATCATTAGGCTTCTATCAGTCACTCAGCTGCGCTGGTGGACCTCGATGAGCAGCCACCGCAGCAGTCTGGTTCCTGAATGTCTTGATCAACGCCCACCAGGATACAGGATGCCCACCTGATACTGAATTATTGATAAGACAGCCATGTATTACAGAAATGAACCCTTTGCTGCGACTGACTGGGCGAGGAGAAGGTGAGAGTTCCTTCAAGCTGAGAGTTGGTCACAATAAATCCAGTCCTTCACGGTTCATGACACTGAATTGGAACTTGGAGCAGCATGGTAAAATAGGATACCAGCAGATCACTGATAGGTGACACCTGTCCTGTTTTTACCGGAAGCCAGTGACAAGAGCACAGAGATGAATCCTGCAGCAGACACACACACACCAAGAACCAAGCTGACACTCTCACAGATGGTATGAAACACTGGTGGAGGTGTGAACGGACAGCTAGCGTGAAACAGATGGGTGCAAAATGCGGAAATGAGAAGGTACAAAAACACACACACACAATCATACAGTGAGCTCTTTATGCTTCTATGAGCACAAACACAGTTTGGCACAAAAAAAAGACAATGGACAGAGATATAGAGCAGCAGCAGAGGAGGGAGGGAGGCACAGCCGCCCTCGGACTTCAGAACAGGGATTCCAAAGAGCACCCTTGATTTCGTCACAAGCCCAGAGAAACGACACAAACAAAATCATTTATGGATGAAGACGAAGACCAAGTAAAAAGAAGGTTCCTGTTGCTCTGTTTTACAGTCTCACTACTGATTCTGTCTCCTGCTCCTTCCATGTGTAGACGTCCACTGTCATCTTTTACTCCTTTTCCCCAGCCACTTCTCTCCGTCAGTATTTTCCTCCGGACACTCTTTGCATGTCTTGCAGTCTCCGCTCCTCACACATTTGGCCGGTTTGGGTGTCTGAAGGGAAAAACGCTGCTCTCCCGCCGATGAATCTGATGTCTTTCATACCTTCCTTGTCTTTGTTGATTCATGGTTTATTTATTTGTTCCAATTTTTTCCTCCAATCTGACGCTTTTCCTTCGTTCCCTCTCCCGGCTGCTGCTGCTGCTGCTGCGGAGGCAGCGAGGACAAGACGGTCTGCCTGAATTGCAGAGCGAAAAAGAAGCTGATAGGGACGCTGCTCTCCCTCTCTCTGCCTCCTTCTCCCTCGCCTCGTCAATGTGTACCGCCCTCCCTCCCTCCTCTCAGCCGTCACCAGCAAATCACAGTCTCCCACTGCCTCCTCTATGCATGCAGGTGTGCTAATACATATATGCACACTTTAATAAAAATCTTCCAGCTACGAAAATTAGTATTCAGTCGTGGTCTTCTGGGAGAGACAAGAAAGAAAAACTGCCAGCATGTACTGTATTAGAGTGTGTCATCCACACAGACCAGAAAGGACATGTTAGTTGCCTTTAGAGGGCTCTTCACAAAGATCTCACTCACAGAGATGGATGAAGCTTCTTGGTCCTATTCTGGATGCCAGCAGGGGGCGACTCAAGTCGTCACGTGACCCTTTTAATGCCTGTGGTGCTTTTTTTTTTTTTGTTTTTAGAAGTATCAAAACAGCTGTATTGCTGATACATGTCCTGTGTTTTTATTCCAGCATGCCAACAATGAATGCGGACAAGGAACACAAACGATCTCAGTTCCTACAGATTTCTGCCGTGAAACAAGCAATTGCATTGCGGCGTGGTTTTGCTTATTTGACAAAAGTATAAGCAGCCTGTTGCTGTGAGTTACAAAGATTATACTGCTCAAATTATTCAAATACAACTATGCTAGAACCTGCCCACCTGCCACTGTAGTAATTTTTTGATTACAATGTTGAATTTTAGTTACATGAATTAGTTGACAATTACTGGTGGAACTGAACTACTCTCTGTTGGAGAAGGCAAATAAATGCAACTTTAATTTCGACTGTAGATCTTTTTTTGTGTCACTGTGCTGCTTTTTCATCTCCATGTTGTCTGAGTAGACCTATACAGACATAATTATTTATCACTTTTCACTTCAAGTCTCTGAGGCGTGTGCGAGGATGATTTGTATGTTTTAATTAAATTCATTGTAATAGAAAAGGTCCACATTTTCTTTGCACTCCATAAAAATAGATATAAAATACCAAGAATTAAAATTCAGACGCCATTAAACAAAATCTGCAGTGCGTCCAACAAGATTTAATCATTGTAGTAAAGAGAGAGCTGAGCTGACTGACGACAAATTAAGAAGGTGTCCCCCCGAGACAACCAAAATAAAAGAGTTATTGATTTTAGAGCAGGATGAGGTGAGAGCAAGACGATCTGTCGTCAGGAACAGAGATGTTCAATGGTCTTTATCCTAATGTAGCTCTTTCATCTGTTTTCTCCTTTAAAGCAACAAAACGTACAAAGTGCACCATAGAATGACATCTTCTTCATTTCAGCACGAAACATATGTGTGTCTTCATGGTAGCAGAAATGCTGTTTGCATCCGTCATTAGCGTAGCTAAGCTGATGTAGAGACATATACAATAGTTACCATCTTGTGCCAGTAGAAGCAGCTACATTGTGCTGCTATAATTTCAAGTCTCCTTTAAAAATAAATTATAAAGGCTTCTGCCGACAAATGTAACAAAAAACGACAGTTCCTCCCGCAAGACTGTATTTTGACCATTGGTGTGTGAGAGGTGCCCCCCACCGGTGCCTTGTGATTTTATCAGGGAGGACAAGAGAGGAGCGTCAGCGACGCCCGTGGGAGAGGAGGTTACCTCTGACTGAGAAACCTGAGCCAGAACGCCACTTCTGTTGCACTTGTTGTCGTCTTCTATGCTAATTATCCTTCTTCCCTTACAGTGCTCTGTGGGTAGCAGCAGCTTTGCTGCCTCCAAGTCCCACGAATGCTGCCAAGTTGGCACAAAGTGAACGCTTGACCCCACATTGCACAAATGAAGCAAGGAACAGAGAACACCACCACAAAGCAAACATGAATTAAGACATCTCTAATGCCCTTTACCATCATTCCATCATTCAATACATCTCTCACTCGTGTGTGTGTGTGTGTAGGAGAACGCTGTGTCTGAAATAATGCAACTACCTCTCTTCACACTCAGCTTCTCACCCTCCAAACACATGGACACATATTTCCACAATAAAATATATGTTCAACTGTTCAACTGATCAATCGGCTCCAGCACAACCACGACCCGTAACCGGAGCAAGTGGGACAAGATGAATGAACGAACCTTCAACCTTCAACCCAAGTTGTCTTAGTGGCAAAACTGTGTAGTTACAACCAGAATTACATAGTGAGAAAGGTTTCTTTAAGTCAGAGCATATTTTTATCCTGCATCCTGACCTCCAGCTGCACTCTATCTTCACTGAAGCATTCGAGCATCAAACAACAACAGATGACCATGAATGCAGACAATTTAATGTAGCTGCTTCTTGTCTTCTGAGTTTCCTGGGAACGCAAGAGAAATGCAAATGTGACATGAAGATGGAAGCTGTGGTTGGCCAGCAGTTAACACACTGGGCCTGCAGACAATGATCATTTCCATCATCAGAAATTATTAACATCTGTGGATCGAATCCAAGAAGTCAATTTTTAAAAAATTAAAAATATAATAATATAAGTATATTTAGAAGTCGATTATTAACTAATCAATTATTGCATCCCTAGAATACATTGATCCTTATCTGCAAGAATAATTAGACGTATTACCCCTTTAACACCGCACACACTAAATATATCTTTCATAGCATGGAAATACTTATTTTTGAATTATGTCCTGCTTGGACACGGTGAGACGGTGAGACGGTGAGACGGATTTCAGACACATTCATACTCTGACCAGACCAACAGCGGCGAGGGTACACATGCAAAAATAATTTATTCTCCTTAATTAAGAAAAAAACCCCACAGAAACAAATACGCCTTTTCCCTCGACGCAGCTCCAGTCGATAACATCGGTGCAACTAATTACAGTTTGAGGAGTGAGGTTCAGCGTCTGATTGAGCTGTACATTTTTATTTCAGCAGAATTTGTTCGCCCGCGCTAATGCAGGCTGGTAACCTACTTCAGTGCATCATTAGCTCCCACTTGAAGCTTGAAGCCCTGAGCAGTGCTGAAGAGAGAGATACAGAGAGAGAGAGAGAGAGAGAGAGAGAGACAGAGAGAGAGACAGAGAGAGAGAGAGAGAGAGAGAGAGACAGATAGAGAGAGAGAGAGAGAGAGAGAGAGAGAGAGAGGGATCACAATAAAGACGTTTCCTCCAGAGCACCAGCTTGGGCCGGCAGCCAGAATGTCAAATACTACAGGGAGCAGCAACAACTATGTTTTTCCACACAGGCTGGTACAGAAGAGTAAAGATTTTATGAAAGATTACTTTTGCCTGGGGATCTTAATCACTAATCACTTCTCTTGTAGTTATTACCCAAACACGGAACAACTCATCAGTCATATACACTTCTCATCCAAAACGGGCGTACTGCAAAATGAACCAAAACTACATTTAGTGACGTTGAGTACGAATGGACGATTGCACACATTTGCACAATTTCTCTTGTGAGCTCATATAAAGTATCTATTATTATCTATCTATTATCTATCTCGCAATCTGAACAGATTCCACAATGTGTTTCACAAAGTGTGGAAGCATAACAAAAGTAGTATGTAGGTAAATAACAAATCATCTGTCTACTTGTATGTTTTACTTTTTATGTTTATATTCAATTGACCAAGACAACGCAACTAGAGATCTATCTGATGACCTTGGAGCACTTCTGGGCCTCTCAAAACCTTAGAACAGCTCAGGAAAGGAAAAACACCACAGCTAGCAATGCAGAAGATGGTCAGAGTCACTGTGGCGAGACAAGGTCATGGCTAAGATCACTGTGAAAATCACCAATGAGAGGGAAACTTTGACAGGTTTGATACTCATTCATTCATTCATGATCTCCCGCGGTTGTGCTGGAGTCGATCCCGGCTGTCAACGGGTGAACGTCAGGGTACAACCTGGACGAGTCCCCAGCTCATCACAGGGCCACATGAAGGACAGAGTCACAGTCACATTCACACCTACGGGAAATTTAGAGTGACCAATTAACCTCAGCATGCTTTTGGAGGTGGGAGGAAGCAACCAGGGACCTTCTTGCTCTGAGGTGACAGTGCTTACCACAGCACCACCGTTTCTCCCAAGTTTGACACTTTTTTGCAAATATCTTTTTTGACGAATTTCCACCTCTGACCAGACCTGGATCTTCACAATCAGTTTGCTTTGTACAGATGGGGCTATTTATGTTCCACATATGTGACTGACTATTTTGCTGATGGAGGATGTTTCCTGGCCTGTGTCACCTGTCACAGGGAGTGATTGTCGGGTGTGGGAGGAAATCTCCTCCGGAGTACATTAAGATCCTCGTTATGAGCCGTTGGATGAGAGAACTCTTTGATTGGGACAAATAAGCATCAGCAGTCAAAGTGACAGGTCTGCTGGTTGTGATCACCCTCCATCCTGTTGCTGCAGAAATACAAAGACGCATGAGCATGTGGGGAACTTTTCTTTTACATTTCAATTTTCTCCGCAACTCCCTGTAAACGCTCGTGCGTCACTTTAACATATGGTGGAAACTAACGTGAAACGCCCGTGTGTGAAAAAACGGGTCTGACTGCGTAGCGTGGTGGCGTGATCAGAAGGAGAGAGAGAGACGTGCAGCCAAGTTCACACACAGTCAGTTCAGGAGATTGCTCTATTTCGCTCCTCTATTGTGGTAGTAATGGAAAACATATCACAAGGTTTAATCAAACGAGGCTGAACGGGTGAGAAAGGGAAGGAGAGTTGAGAGGGAATAAGAGTAACAATTGAGAGTGTTAGTGAGGGGAAATAACGGAAAATAAAATGAAGCTACATGTAGACGGAGGGACAGTCTGCGGGACGGGGATGATCTTGTTTTAGTTTTTCTGCACCACTGCAGTGTTTCCCCTGCATCACAAGGATGCTTCAGCATACTTAGCACACTGATTTCATCCACATTTTAATGAGGACACGTCTTGCACGCCAGAAGAATTTCAAGTCTTCGCTCATAATTATTTGCTTATGACAATAAGCCCCTTTAAAACCCTGAGATTAGGAAAACAAAGATGGACAGACGGAAGCTAAGAAACAAAGGAACGCCTGATGCGACGCTGTGACAGAGCAAATGAGCACAGAGGCCGAGTCAGTGTGGATGAATGAGGACAAGAGGGATAAAACAGGCTGAAATGAGGGATTTCTCTTGCTTGGTCCTAATGTATTTACAGTGCACACAGGCACAGATAGCAGGCACAGGAGGGGAAATGGGAATGCAGGAAAATGAGTAGAGGAAATGAGGAATACAAGGATGGCAGGAGAGGAATGAGAGTCATTTTGTGGCAGGAAATGATGGTGCAATAAAGGAAAAGGCAGTTGGTGAAGTAGCTGTTTGAGTTTCCGTGTGTTTACCAAGATGAGATGTACATTTCAGTACATGGCATTATATGACAGACGGTAGCACATCAGGATTTAGTTGTTAAAGAACATAAGCTATGCACTATTTCATTTGGTCATGATATTCACCATCAGCTGGAGTGAAGTTGGGTCAATATACAACATTGCTAAAAATATGACTTCATTTACTGTCACTGTTTGTTCAACAGGCCACTGATTTCAACAGTCTGCAGGTGAGAAAGTTCTGATAACTCAGACTTTCACTGAAAACGCTGTGTGGTGTGGTAGATGTTACTCTACTGTGTCTTAAATCATAGTCATAGACTGTATAAAACATACTCGACTGTCGTAAAGTATGTTTTCTACAGTGGCCATAGCTTCTAGGACTGAAAAGTGAAGTCAAAGCAGAAGCTCCTTGAACCTTTCTAATCATGTAACAGCCATGGCTAACTTCAGTCACTAACTTCAGCTATAATTTGTTTTGGCTCCATTTACAGTAAAGAAGACAATAAAGCACTCTGGCTTTGGTTGCTGTTTGGGATGCAACAATTCCCACCTGGAGCCCGTGAGCACTTGTGATGTGATTAGCTCACCTGACTGAGGACAGCTGGCAAGATTTTAATAAGGACTTTACACACAAATCCTGAAGAGGTGCTTGTGTCATTCCTGCTCTTTCTTTAGAATGAAAGATAAGGACTGGAGGGGGGCAAAGATACGGGTGGAAGCCAAAGAGTGGAGATAAATGTGGCAATGAGACACAGTCTAGAGATTTAACTGTGCCAGAGCTAAACAGTGGTAAGATAAGGAGCAAGTGAGAGCGGGCAGACAGAACATTTAGAGAGCCAGAGAACAAGGGAATGAGAGGAAGGCAGAAAAGAAAGTGTGGCTTGAGGGTAAGCAATAAGGCAGAAAGGGAATAAAAGAGCGAAAGCTTTTGGAAAGTGGATGCATGCTTGAAGAAACTGTTGCTGCTTGTGTACAAGCATTACTAAAGCAGCTAATGCACATCTGTCTCTCTCCCTGTGTCTTGCTTTGCTCGCAGTCACATGGCAGCAGGATGGATAGTAGTTGCCCTTAATAACAGGCACGGCTTTTCATTTTAGAATTCGTCTGTGTCAGCAGGGCGACGTGGCCCCTCTCTCCTTCATGCATTATAAATACGCCATTACAACTCGTACCGCAGGACCCCGAAGCATGTTGACGGACCACTCTGCAGACAAAACTAATCAACAGCATCATCATTAGGCCCACAAATGGACAGGGAACCTGCTCTGATTGTGTTAGTTTGCCACATCATGTGGCCGCAGGCCTCTGTCTGAACCCTGTGTGATGGCTAACCACCTATTGCAACACAGCTCAACTAGGTAGCTCAACACAGATACACAGAAGGCTGAAGGTGGCGGTGTATCATTCTCCTGGTCTCCAGAGGACACAACAATTAGTTCTGCAGTCCCCGCTGTAGCTGGCCTGTACTAGGAAGTGTCGAGCCCAGGCAGACTTCTGATTGGAGGCCTCTGGAGATGAGTTTGAATGCCAGCTGGCAGCGAGCTCACGGCCAGACAGCCAGGCTCAGTCACAAAGATCTGAGGGACAATGCAAGGCTGGCACACACAGTCTGCTCTCTGCCATTTGGTCTGTGTGTCTGTGTTTGACAGCATGTGTGTGTGTGCTATTTTAGATTTGGGAGGAGCTTACTTTGAGCAGGTCCTTCGGAAAATCTTGGCCGTCGTTCAGTCCTTCCAGGTTGCCGACGAACTGTGTGCACGACATCCTCTTGCCGATATTCTAAAATTAGGGAGAGCAACAAGTATTTCAAACTTTACATTCAACATGAGATGCAGGCTGGTTGAACTCCATTCGTTCGTTCCTTATATTCCACTTGCTCCTATATCGATTTAGATTTATCCCTGAGACAATCCCTGTCCATCAGTAAACGGTGGGGTAAACCGAGGTTGAGTCACCACTGCATTGTAAACACGGACAAAGAGGATGAAAGAGCATAAAAGGTTTTACTGCACTGGCCCGGGAACCAAACCCAGGTAACCCTCATGGCAAGTGAGCGTTCTACCACTGCAAACTCCATTCATTCAACTTTAAAAGTTGCTTGCCTCCCAAAGGATGAACATACACGGTGTACAAATCAGCATCACAATATAATTCATTCCACATTATTATTGATAATTATCGACTCATTAATTGCAATAAAATGTTGAAAACTTGGAAGTACTGTAGCAAGCACAGTTTCAGAAGAGCCTGTCGCCTCTTCAGCCACTTTAATTAATCATTCATTTGCAGAGCTGCACTATCACTGAGACGAGCAGCTAATGGCCCAGATTTGCAAAGGGAGGCTCCGACTATAAAAGTAGCAGATTAATGATGGTGAAAGAGGCTCGGCAGGCGAACCTGTGCACCCAGATTAGCCAGAGATCTTAAGGTCTTAAATTCCCAAATCTCCAGAATGAATCAAGAGAGTCTTCAAGATTTCAGCTCTGAAAAGTTTCTTTTTCTCAGCAACATCTACGTGGGCATTTTCTGTAACACAGGGTCGCCACAGCAACAGCGACGATATCAGATGTCTTTGTCATACATGTGTGTACGTCGTGACATGTAAGCTTGTCATTATATGACTCGTAACCAATTCATAGGTGTAAGAAGAACACTTACCTGACCGTGCAGATCAGTATTCAGCAGCATCAGGGCGCAGGTCAGCGTGTGAACGGCGTCTAAACAATGAAAATATGTGACTTTTCTCTCAAAAATCAGACAGTTACTTTGGTGCAAATAAAAGTGACATCTAAATGAGCGAGTACCACTATGACTACATTCAGTTTAATTGAATTGACAAATTAAAAACATACGCAGCAACGTATGTCTGGTCAGCTGTTGACTTCATTAGCATGTACTTTCCATGACACAAACACTGAAACACTCGCTTTTCCAGCTCAGATTACCTGTTGACCATGAAAAGTAAGCCATGTTTAATAACTATGGCTAAACAAAGACACCCACTCATAATTTTACGAGGTTGAAATACGCAGCTTATTTGGCTTTCCACACACAAATGAGGCTAGAGAAACAAGACATATGATGTGACTGAACATTTACAACAAGTAAATTAAATATAAATGGCCATTCAGGTGTCTTCTTTAAACATTTTGCAGCATATTGATGTAACAGTTTCAAAAGTTGTGATAATTAATGATCAAAGAATAATGTGTCTGGAAAGACAGTATTGGTTGAATAATACATTATTAATGTTGGAAACTGTGCTCAAACAACAATTTCCCTTCAGTACTGGAACTGAATAAATGTTGAATAAATGCTCGTAGGTAGCTGCATTAAATATTAAGGATTATTGTCAATTTCCTGTGGCTGGAAGCGGGAGCACGTCCCCTGCAGAGATTACCTTCTGATGGTATGAGTTTTGGGTTGCAGTTCAAATAACGTGTAGAAAAATGTGACAGCACCCGCTCCCTCTCCTGAGTCTCCCCCACTAGGGCAAACTGACGCAAGAAAGACCTGCAGGCACAAACACAGGGTCAAATATCAAATTCACAACAGGCTGTTTCATATGCTAAGATAAGATTGGAAAAGTGGATGAGTTGAAAGAGAATTACCAAGAGGGTTTCAGACGCAATTTTTGAAACCGTGTGTTCGATTTAGTACTTAATGGCTTCACGAAAGAACAAACTTGTAATTAACCAACTCTGAGGGATAATGAAACACAAACGAGTGCTTGAAGATGTCGACAGCTGAAATATCAAGCAACTTGACACTGGTACGTATTTGAAACAAAAAAGAGAACCTGTCAAATGTGAATTATAGACCACTGTGTCCGTCTGATTGTTAGACCAGTGCTGCCCTCTAGAGAGCACTGTTTAACAGTGGACAGCATTTCCTATTAACACTTATTAATACTAGTTTTACGACAGAAAAAGCTAAATGTACAGAGCAGACGTTCAGTCTTTGAGTATTTATTTTCTGTAATGGATTAGATGACAGGGACTAGTTTACTGCCGTGATCACATGTTGAATTGTATCGCAACGTCTTGTTGTTCTTACCGCAGTGCTTGGTCAAGAGTGAGACCTGTGAAGTTGAAGAAACTCAGATACTCCTCTGCTACCATACGGCTGAAGTCGTTACTGGAAACATACAAGTAGCATGAGGAAGGCAGAACAGAACAAACAACAGACTCCAGTCAACATAAAAAAGCATTAAATGCCAATCAAAAGCTGTTTTTCTGGGCCTTGTGAATGGTCTCAGTTTGAGCTGTCAGTCATCAGCGCAGTCAGTTTAGGATGCAGCTTGAAGGCCAGAAAAAGGAGGAGGATATTCCCATGGTGCATCTATCAGAAAGTGAAAAAAACCCCTTTAATCCCAAATTCTTTCTCATCAGCATGATCAAGCAGCCGACAAAGCAGCTGACCGAGCAGAACCTCACTGGAAGAATGCAGATCTGCTAAGATGCACCGCTCTGTCACTGCAGCGTCCAGTCCAACATTAGACGACACTATGAGGCAATTCCCTGTCACAAACACTCTACTGACATTGAACTATTCAAAGGACAAAAAAAATTACAAGAAAAAATGATCAAATCGTTTGTGCAGGTGTTGGCCTTTGAGAGCAGTGTTGTTGTCAGTGTTCCACATGTTCTGAGCCCTTGGCTTAAGTATTTGTGCCACCAGGTCGTGCAGTGGATTACTGCTTATGGACAGTGGCCTGAGCATCTGAAAGTGGTTGCTTTGATTCTCACTTTTCACTGGGGGTTTCAGTCATACACAGGGGGTTTCAAGAGTGTTTCGAGAATGTTTCAAGAGGAAGAGCCAGCTTACTAATAGGGCGAATATGTGCCAGTGTTCAACACTGGAAGCACACAAAACAATCATTCTTAGAATTTTTGGACATTTGCGGCTTTTAGACTGCACAATCAACTTCTAAAATTCTACGAGCTCACTTCTTGCTGAGGTGGCGCGCCACATCGGACTTCCGGAAGCCATCCAAGTTGAAGAGACGTTTGGCTAAGCGTTTGGCAGCTGCCACATCAGCACGATGGCTGCCGTTGGTGAGGGTCTCACTGCTGCCCAGACCCAGACGTTCACTGAGGTCATGGTCCAGCTCCGAATCTGTCGCCAGACGAGCCTTCTCCCTGCTAGTAATAGTAGAGAGACAGGACGGAGATAGAGGTTAACGTCAGACACAAATGGATATGGATAGACTGAAAGCATATGGAAAAGGAAGGAGGAAGTGATATGGTAAAGCACAGAGAAAAAGAAGGGAAACTGAATGACTGGTAAAGAATTAAAAGGGACAGAGAGATGAGGAAGTAGAGGAAAATGGCTGATGATAGAACAATCAAAGAGAAGTATATCAAATTTCATATAAACACTACATGATTTACGCGACTGATTCTAATGCGTGACGTGAATATTCAAATACACAGCAGGGAAACAAGGGACTGATAAAGAGAACAGAATGAAAAGGGAGAGGACAGAGAACGGTGGTTAGATAGGACGGAAACGTGTCAAATGAGAGGCGGCAGGAGATCATAATGAAGTGAAACCCATCTGGCTTCAATATTCCAAGGGTTTAAGGACAGATGGTGTCGTACTGTATGTTAAAGCCTATCGGGGCATTGTGATTTGTTATCCTGGCCTATATAAACGAAACCGACTTGATTTCATTTTACAGTTTAACACCTACATTCAAATTCTCCTCTTTTGCCAGCGTCCTTGCCTTCCTCATTATCACATCTTAATTAAGCCCCTTTAGAGCTTGAACCGCTCCAAAGTGCAAAACTTATTACAACTGAATTATTCGGCGATAATAGTTTAAGCATGTTATGTCACGCGGACCTTAAAAAAGAAATCATTTTCCGTTGGATTCAGGATGACACGAGCGAGGTCTGTGAGTTCATTCGCTCAGAGTGTGACACGTTTCCGAGGTTGTCGCTGAGGGCTGTTTGACCATGCTGGTCACGCCAGCCGGTCAGAGAAAAACAATGACAGAACCGACAGCTGAGAAGTTTATCCCAACAAGCAGCGGCTCTCATTTAGGTTTCGCAGCATGGAGCACGAGTAAAACCCACAGTGCTTCCCACACTGACACATCCTCACACAGTACATGAGTCAGACTCAATCACACCGGAGCAAACAGTAGTTATCAACACCAGCTGACTGCTGAAAGGGCTGGTGGGAAACGGTAAACGTCGGTTTCACAGAGCAAATCCACTTTCAACATGATGGAGACAAAGGTGACACCAGGTCCTGGTGGGGGTCCCTACCTGTGGCAGGACGTCCTGACCGATAAATACCTCTCCTCCCTCACTGCGCTGGAACTATTACAGCAGAAAACAGAGGGTGTCCTCATTGCCGGAGCTCTTCTCCTCAGACTGCTCCCCTGGCCGATCCCTCTGCTCCTCCTGGTGCGGTAACCTGACCGCATCACCGTCCAGTCCCGCAGGCCGCCACTAACGGACAGAGGATCACCTGTAGCTGCGCCTGAGAGCCCAGCAGCCTCTGGCATTCCTCCGCCGTCTAGACTTCATGCGTTCCCACTATTTTTTTTTCCCCTCTCGTACTCTCCCTCTGTGTTTGCTGTCATCTGATCTTCACAGCAAGCCTCCTTCCCCCAAACTAGAAGTAGTGTTTGTCTTCCAATGCCTTTCCCCCCCTCTTGAGTCCTGTTTGCTGTCGTTTCTGTTCCCTCCATTTCACTCCTCCCTCTCTCTTTCCTCCTCCCTGCTCCACTTTGTAAACGCTCCCTGTCCCCTGCTGACCTTCCATTCAATGCATAGAAACTTTCCTCCCCTTTCATTCCTCTTTCTCTCTGCATCTCCACCTACAGTGTGTCCATCCGCTGGGTGTTGCACAAATTCACGCTAGCTTCCCTCTGCGGTGAAGCTTAAAGCTCACCAACAGAGAAAACAACGGTATGAGGTGTCAGGTCGAGCCTCTTAGGAGATACCCACTGGGCTTTTAAACAGACAGGACGGTAGAGTATGGTAGACGGGAGTAGAAGAATAGATGGCCTTTAGTAAATATCTGAAGCCACTGTGTTGCTTGTTTACAGCTTACACTTCATCAGGGCCCGCAAGAGCATTCATAATCATACGATTAAGCAAGGCCTGCACTTCTGTTTGTCATTGTCTCATCAAGAGCCGGCACAAAGGCGTGAGGTCCTGAGAGAATCCCCAGTGTCAGTCTCTGCTTTAACAGAAGAACTCGCAGTCCAGCAGGCAGCTGTGCACAAAGAGCCTCTGTGTAATGTACAGAGCATCCAAAAAGGTTAACAGGAGGTAAGAAGGAGGAGGAGGAGGAGGGTGGGTCAGGGAGTGACATTCCAACTTTATCAAAGTATGGCCAAGCCTGTAGAAATATCTGTCTCCACTGCTGGGGAGTTGGACCACTCACGAAGGTGTAACGTGAACAGTGAGAGTTTCACAGGAACGTAGACAAAATGTGATTCATGGCTCGTGTGTGTGTCGTAACAAATGAGGTGAATATTTTGAGCGAGTGTTTTTGGGTTCAAACAGCTGAAACTTGATTCCAACACACACACACACACACACTCACTCACCACATTTCCATCACTTCAGAGGACGTCACGCTCACATTTATTTCTCCAAGACTCACCTACCTTAACCCTTTCACAGCTCAAACATGCAGTTCAGTTTTAATGTGTTGTTTTTCCTGCAAAAGTGTCAGAAAATGTGTAAGGACCAGTGCAGGCCTCACTGTCTGACAAAAACGTATGTTTTGACTGTGTAATAACAGTTTACCAGTATTGCAGGATATGATGATAAATACCGTAATAGTTGTACTAATATAGGTGAAATCATCTGTTTTCTTTCATTGGGTCAATGAATGACGGCAGTTAGAACATAGACAATATTGTCGTGTGTGTTGTAAAAATGCATTTAATCAGAGCCTCGAGAGAATAATCAGCAACACCAACGTTCCCCTCGGCTTCACAGAGTTTTAGCTCATTATTTATCTGTGAGGCTGCAACCTGACTGATATGACTGATGCTCACTGCTGCCATAGCAGGCAACTGTTCCTCTCAAGAAGCAGTGACCTTGTAAAAAGGATCTGTGTCCCACCACACAATCCAAAATACCTCTTTTCCTGCTGCTGAAAATTACAGATTATGTGAAGGCTGTCTGCCAGAGAGGCTTTAGGACGTCAGGTGACTAAGTGTTCATACTCCAGCAGTTTATGGTGGCGCATGGATCAAACAGGAGACTGATTCGAATCTCGAATGTGAGTATTAGGCTGTTTTTTTATAGCCTGGCAACAACACACATTTAATGATACAACTGGAAAAGAGACTGTCTGAAAACGACTTCCAGTTAAAATGAATGCAGGGCAAATTTAACTCTAATCTGCAATGTGGTGCTAGAGGAGATATTTGTTTTACAGTCCTTTTCTGCCATCTAGTGTTACGAAGCAACAAGGTGACCTAGTGGAGCTGCTGTTCCTCTGCAGTGCCGTCACACTGGGTTCGTTTGACAAGTGTCAGACATTTCCGACAGCAACAGGCAGGGAAAGACTTACATGGTTCAGAGAATTTCTGGGAAGCTAACCCTGACATATCGCAAGTAACACAAGGGACAAAATATGTAAAACATGGGATGATGTCTCCGTAATCTCCGTTACAAGGAGACTGACACTGCTGCAGCAGTCATTTCCCTCGAACACACATGTTCAGTGCATGAAGAATGGACATCACACATTCAAACCACGCATAGATACATGCACATACAAGTATGCACAGATGAATAAAGTATCACACACAGTCATGGCCTCTCTGACAGCACCTCAGGCAGCCTTCCAGTGACCTTCACGTTAATCTACTGGGCTCCAGCAGCCCTGCAGTACTGCTCTGTACAAGGAGAATGACAGCGATACTCATTCGACTGGACGGCAAAACCAACAGCCCTTAAATGGGGTTCACACCTCATTATGAAAGTGTTTTATCATATTATAACAGCTTCAAAAACATTTTTGTAAACTAGCGACCTAAAGCCTATGTCCCTAAACCATCCTGTCTTAGTGCTTCAAACACCTGTCTGTCACCAGTCACTGAAATGTCATCTCAAACGCCATGCAGCAGCACGCTGTCATTGTTTTGTTCAGTGGATGCAAGCAAAATTTCAAAACTGAATCCCTGCAAGTGGTTAAAAACTCACCTTGGGAGTGAAAAGGTCAGATTGCTGTACCAGCTGCTCCCTAGCTGGGTGCATACTCGTCCTCTGGGTGGCGTGCCATCTGAACCGCTGCTCAGCCTCTCACTGGAAGGAGCTCTGGTGGCGTCTGAGTCCCCTGTAACTGTAAAGATGGAATCAGAGAGACTGGGTCGCTCGTCATGAGCCAGCGGGGCGAAGCTGAGTTGGACGATCTGCCTGGCGCTCTGGCAGACGGGGGCGTGGATGGCCGGTGTAAACGTTGGAAGGTCAACAGACAGGACAGTTTGGGTGTTGGAGGTGAGTAGCTCTTCACTGTCCAGACTGTTGTAGGATGTTCCCTTGGCTCGGTGGGACTCCATGATGCTCTCAAAGTGGCGGCTGAAGGTGTCCTCTGTTGCACAGCGAGGACCGGGCACCAAGATGGGGGATTTCAGGGCAGGATGGTGGTTGTCAAAAAAGGTTTCCATTGGTCTGGACAGAGAGGCAGATTTTACCAACACTGCAACGACACAACAACACTAAAATGTACATGACATCCATGTCTAGACTAAGTAGTTTGTGTCAAATCTGTCTGTCAGGATTCATGTTCCGTATGCTGGAGCTTCTATTTAATTCTAAAATGCCACCAAAGCTGTTTATGATTCATAAAAAATAGGTTGCAGTGGACCCAAATTCAAATGAGAATATAGGTCAAAGATTCACTGGGGAAATAAACCGGACCTATGTGTGTCTGACTGCTTGTGTACCTCCTCAACAGGTGTCCAAACACCTCTGGCTCCTCCTCAGCTGCAAATTGTTGCTTCCTGTTGTCTCCTTGCATCCTCACACTGGCCCAGCTCACCATTTCTTCTTCTTCCTCTTCTTTCTCCTCCTCCTCCTCCTCCTCCTCCTTCCTCCCTTTTCTCCTGTGCTCCTCTTCATCTGTCCTCCCATGACCCAGGCCACCCAGTGGGCTGCTGCCTGTCCCCGAGGTGCCTTGCACACTACGGTTGCTGCCAAACGCGGAGTCAGCGTCGTCCTGTTCCACCAGAAGCACCTCGTCTATGTCTGTTTCCCGGTAGCAGCGCAGCGGGACCGCGTCCAGATCAGTTTCTGAATACTTCAGTGTCCGGCGAATGATGCCAGTCTTGGGCGATGACCCATAACTGGCTGGTGGAGGCGTCACCAATTCCACCTCCACATGTTGCACCTCATGATTGGCAGAAAGCAGAGGCAGCAAGGAAGGGGGAGTCGGTGTGGGAGACTCACTGGAGTTACCACTAGGAGGCGCTGTGGAGGCTTCCAGACAATCTGGAGGTGGAGAGAATGTCATTTCAACACAGTTACATTCCTGTTTTGTTTTTACTATTTCATACAGGTTTAAATTATTTTGAGAAGTATTCAAATTATATGACTGGCATTTTTGAACAATAGAACTTTTGTTTGTTTGTTTTTTCTCAAATTATTTTGTCATCAATACCAAATTTGTAGCACCAGGAATAAAGACAGAATGAGAAACTGGCACAATAAATGACTTTATATAAACCCCACTACTCAGCTGGCATCGTTTTAGAAGAAGAATTCCTATCCTCTTGTGATTTCCTTTGATTTGTAGCTGATAGATGTAGGAGTGGAGGATGCGTTCTCACTTTTCTCCCTCTTGCTCGCAGCCTCCTCAGCAGGGGTTCCAAATAAAAACTCCCACTTGGCACGAGCGATCCTCTGACAGTGGAGCGAGGGTACGGGCACCGCGCAGCCACTGTCCATCTGAAAGACACACATTGAGATCAATTAGAAGCAGTGAGGAGCTAAAGGATAAGTCGAGCCTTATAAAACATGTATATCAGTTCTCACGTAGGTGTATGCAGCCAGTACACACCTGTATTCCTGAGGTGGCAGCACCGGTCTCAATGCTCTGGTGGCTGGATTGACTGGACTCTGGGGACACGCAGTCCCTGTCCCCTAAGCTGCCCGTGACCCCACTGGAACTCCGTGAGGATGATCCTCCCATCGCTCCATTCTGCTCCCCCTCTGGAGGATTCTCCACCCTCTGCAGCGGTGGCTGCTGCTCAGCTCCATAGCCCTCCACCTCATTGCCCACTCCTTCTTCATCACAGCCCTCATCCTCCTCAGGAGAGTCCAGCACCACTGGTCCCAGGAGTCTGATCTCTCTCCTCCTCTGCTCTGCCCGTTTCTGCTTAGCTGTGGGGCTGAGTGGCCGCCGTCGTTGGTCAGATTGCAATGGTTGGTCACCGGTGCATCCCGGTGAGGAGTCCGGCTGAGGCCTAGAACTGCTCATCACAGGCTCCCCCCACTGCTGCCTGGACGTCCAGCTCACGGGGGCCTCCTCAACACTCTGATTAATGAAGAGCCTGCGGGCAAGCTCAGTGCAGTCCCCTCTTTCTGAATAGCACAGATCTCCTCTTCTGTCCATGCTATGTAACCAGGAATCTCCGATGTATTGGGGTGTCTGACACCGATGCAGGGTCGGGGTATCTGGTGCTCGGAGCTCAGCATGGAAGAGTCTGGGGTCCCTCAAGGGAGAGCAGAGCTCTGTGGGGGGATGAGTGGGGCGGAGGACTCGTGAGGGAAGGGCAGGGGAGCTCTGGCCTCCAGTTAGTGCTGAGCTCTGATTCAGGGACCTCTGAATGCCACAATCAGTGTCACAATCAGTGTGTGAATTCAAGATTTCAGGCTGGTGAGAATCTGTATTATGAGCTGCTGCCGTGTTTAAAGGGATATTCATCTTCAGCATTTGTGGTGTGTTGGAACTGTGGAAGTGGGAGGTTGTTTCAAGCTCGCCCAAGGAGTCCTGCAATGACGATCTCCTTGCTTCTGTGAAAAAAAAAGATAGTTTGGTGGCTTCCTCTGCAAGCCTTCGTGCAACTTCAGGGCTGTGGCCTGGAGAGGAACATTTACTGTCACTTAACTGATTCAGGCCTTCGACTACCTTATTGCCGAGGTGGAGGGTCGCTCCCTGTGGTGAGGTGCTTCTGTTACAGGCCTTATGAACATGTCTTTTGATGGCTGGACTCACACCTCTGATGTTCCCTGAACAGTGAAGAGGGCTCTGGGTCTCAGGCCTTGAATGAGGAGAAGGCCTGGACTGGGAGGAGAGCTGGTCTGATGCTGGGCAAAGCAGCCCACAAATAGTTTGGCTCCTATCTGTGACATGATCTTTGGGGTATATGCAGATTTTCTGACGCTGGACAGGAGACCCAGCCCAAGACTGACAGCGTGGCTGTTGGCCGTAGCGGAAAGATGAGGTCTGCTCCAGTGCATGGGCTAGTTTAATTCTTAATAAAGGGGACCCAAACTCCTCCACAGCCCTTTGACTAGCTGCCCTGCCAATGGGGTCCAACAGTGGCTGCCGAAGGCCAAGGGACAATGTCTGCTGGTGACTTGCTTGAGATGCTGGAGAGCATAGAGTCAGCTTAGGACTGGAGCTGCAAGATGAGCTGGGACTCTGAGACCAGACTGGGTCACTGAACCTTTTCCTAAAATGTGATCGTTCCTCTTTGGTCCCTCTGTCACAGTCAGACCTGCATGGACTGTCCAGTGCTCTCACATTAGACTTTTCAATGTAACTGAAGGTGACCACAGACCTTTTCCCATCGCTTACATCCTTCTCGTCAAACTTCTTGCCGATGGGAGATGTGTGAGGGACTTTTCCAGATGTTGGTGAAGAGTGAATGGCAGGAGGTGAACTCCAGCGTTTGGTGGACGTTGGAGGCTGGAGGCTACCAGCTTGTTTCACCTGGAAGCTGTTTGGAGAAGGTGACTGTCTGTCGTGAACCACACGGTGAGATGTGGAGTCCTTGGTGGCCGTCTGGCAGGTCGTCTGGGTCGCTAGTTGTGACAGGAGCTCTTCAGGGCTGTTTTGTACCGAATGTCCCTGAGCTTCTTCCTTTTCTCCAAATGCACCCTTCCCTCCATTTTGATCTGGGGCTGGCCTCACTTCCACATACAGATGAAGGACATTTCCAGACTGGGACATGACCTCCTCTCCGTTCGAAATAAGGACAGTGGGACAGAAAGTCGAGCGTCAAAGTCAGACACACACAACACGACAACAAGGTATGTCGTTTTCCTCCTTCTGTTGGTTTGTTGCTTTTTGTTTAACTGCTGGTGGTTTGTGAACGTTTATTTTTAGGTCTCTCTTCTCTCCCCGACACAGCCAGAGGACAAACAGGCCCGGGGGACACCTCCACCAGCTCCGTCTTTGTCATATCTATGAATGAAGGAAAGGAGGGATTATTCCGTCATCATTTTATCCCCAAAAGACACAAATACAATAGGTTCATGCTTTGATTGTTCCAGACAAAACTCCTTGTAAGTGTCTGGTGTCATGATGCCTGCATGTGACATCGGTTACTTCTGTCATGGTTGACTTTCCTAACGTCATGCCACCCCATATTCTGCACACCATATCTGTAACTACTGTGACTAGGTGAAGAATCGAGATGAAAAACATGAATTGGAAGATGTCTTCACTGATCTTGATCATTTTCTCTGTGATCCTCAGGTCACAGTTGTTGTACGCAGCTGTTACATTAATAACATGAAACAGGAAACTATCCTCCACTCTCTTCAGTGCTCTCAAAACGACAGCGCGTTGTTTGAATTTTGAATTATTATTATTTTTTATTATGTTAAAGGATTGTAAATGAACCATATAAGGATTTTGCAGTAACACCTGTGTGCAAATAAACTCTGTTTTCAGTTCACTGAGTCGGGAGGAAATTACTAACGGGAAATAATTCCAAACGCTTAAAGCATCAAAATGCTTTAAATGTCTTAGTCCTTATTTATATCTGTGCCAAAGACACTTTCTTTCTTTCTTAGGTGGCTAAATCCCCTGATGGTTCAACTGACAGACAAGCAACAGAGAACAGAGAACACAGAACTCTTGTCTGAAAAATAGTCACTCATACCAGACTGGCAAACTGCAGGCTGCTGCCAGCCGCGACATATTGCTGTTGCCTTGTGGTAGCAGGTGAAGACAACGTGTGGGTCACAAACTGAAGCTGCCGGAACAAAGAGAACTTGTGAGAGACGGGTCCTGCGACTGATGTGTCAAATTATTTCAGCCAGCTCTCTAGAATAGCGTTTTTAATGCCTTGTATTCACAGTTGGCATTCAGCCTTTTCTATTTATTGGGAAGGAAAGAAAATTCTCTCCAGTTAGATTT
>CAAKHB010003817.1:53116-63850 GCA_901007665.1 Aeoliscus strigatus
CCCCCCCCTCCCTCCCTCCTCCTCACCGGCTGGGCATGCCCAGTCCCTGCCTCCTGCTCAGCAGCTCTCCATCACATGCAGGTACTGAATTGTGTCATAATAGACACATTCTTTGCTTTTTGACACGTTTCACTTCCTTCAACATGGTGGAAAGCATGATGGAGTGTTGGGAACAACATTTTGCACCATGTTGAACATTTAACCATCAAAGTAAAAAACACTCAGAAATCACTTCAATGGACAATATATAGTAAGCATTATATATTGGTTAAACGATGTGGGTCAATAATTGAATGGTCTTTGCATACGAGTACAAAAAGTGCTGTTGAAAATTTAAAAAATACAAGTTTAATAACTTAGACATCATTGCTGTACTCAGATGCAACGTACTGTATGTAACAATGTTGTATCATTCATCAGTTTAATTTAAAGTGATATTAATGATTCTTCGCTGATGATCCCACAGCAATGTTGCCTTCGATTTTTAGTCTTTGTGTGTTTTTTTTCCACAATGTTGTCACTTAGTGAATCCTGATTCACTGAATACTCATTGATGAAATAATAAATATTAATACGTTTTCGAGTCATTAGGTTAAACTTGCTGCCGTGATCCGTAAACGGAATAACCGGCAGAAGATGAATGAATTAATGAATGAAGGAATGAATGAAGGTTCAAGTTGAGTCTGAGTCAAGTCCAATTTGTGACTAAACCTGGAAACTAAGTATCTCTACTACATCACCTCCATTACATGAATGTGGACATGATGTTGTTGTCCAGAGATTCAACTACAAAACAACAGTCTGGTTGCTGCATTGCACACAAGCACCCTGCTCTTTGCAGCCACCTGCTGGCAGAGAGGGTCAAACGTCAGCAGGCCATTGAGTCTGAGCAACACGTCGCTCACTTGCACATATTTTCTATTTTTTTAAACTCTATTTTTGTTTAAATACTATTACATTGCCTGTGATTCTTTTTTTTTTTAAGTTTTTTTAAACTGTCAATCTTCTCTGCGTCTGAACCATCTTTTCTCCATTGGAGGGTCCCCTTCCACCCTGCTCTGACATATGATGCACTGAATGAGAATTAAATTGTTTATATCACGACTATTTATGAGAATATACCAAAGTATAAATGGTATAGTGCAGTTGTCTTTAAAAAATCTGAATGAATTGTTATTTACATAGGTTACATTTTCCCAGCAAAGGTGCATTGCCATAAATCAGTTGCAAAACAAGGAACCTTGGACTCCATACAAACCCACTGTGTCACAAGGCAGTTTGCCAACAAATGTGCAAGGTGCACTCAGGAAAAAGATGTGTAACTGTACCCCTATCGGGTTCAAAAGTACTGTAGGTGACTGGTTGCTCTTTTACACAGATTCCAGCAGTACGTCAATGATCAAGGTCAGTTCAGTCATCAGGTACAGATAAGATGAATGCACATGGAGTTGGCCAATAAAGACAAGGAATGTTTTACTATAGGCATGTGGTGAGGAGGGGTTTTAAAGATACATTAGAAACATACGTGAAATATATCTAATATTTAAGAAGCTGCATCACATTGTTTGTTTTGATATTCCTATTTCAAACTCTCCAACGCTATTAATAGAACGTTTTGTTATTCTGTCATAAACCACGACATACTTCAGACTAATAATTTGTTGAAATTCTATCTATTTCTCTATCTATTGAATAAATCAAAGATGAGTCACAGCTAAGCCCCGCCCCTATCTGCACCTCTGCACGCTGGAGAGGTGAAGCGTGGCGGAACCACATATGTTTACTTTCAGAATAAAAGTTTAGAATTCATTGGCATCAACTTGTAACATTTGCATTGTTATTGACAGCCATGTTTAAACATGACATGTTAACAGATACCTGAGTACCAACATTTCAAATACCCTTGTTAGAAACCTGATCATTATATTATAATATCATTCCGTTTCAAGAACATTTTGCACCATAAAAAAGAATTAATGCCATTCGTTCAACTTCTGCACATAAAAAGTCTGACACACTTGGGATTTTATAACACTAAAAGAAAACAAACATCTGCATTCAACGAAATTACGTATAAGACAGGGGCACCAAATTGAACTTTGAGCAGCAACAATTGACATTCCTCGAGCTCGTTGCTTTATTTTGAAATGACAAACCGGAAAAAGCCTATATAAACCAACCCGTCTTGAGTCTGTGCTGTTCATTCTGTGGTGAAGAGCGTCCATCCTGCGGACGTCCCGGACTCTCCCCGGTGAAACCATAGGGTGAAACCAGCCGACATCCGCTGCCTGAACGCGGGGACGTGTCTACGTAACCTGACGGTGACCCCACCTGACCCGAGCAGCAGCTTCCGGTGAAGAAGAGACACGAAAAGATGAACGACAGCTTGCAGCTAGCCGAGTACGAGTTCGAGCGGCGTTTCGACGAAAGACGAGCTCTGGAATGGATGCAGGAAAACTGGTAAGTTGAGGAGAATGTTAACTTACAGAGATATGTTAAAAGAAATGTTCAAAACAGCAGCCCGGGCTTGCTCTTCCTCCTCTTCCTCCTCTTCCCCCTCTTCCTCCTCTTCCCCCTCTTCCTCCTCTTCCTCCTCTGCCTCCTGACGGCCGGTGTCCGGTCAGAGCTGCTCTCCATGCGGACCCGGCGTCTGTGACATCTCCTCTCACGTCTTCATTCAGCTCATTCTCGCCATTGGAGTTTGTAAATGTTAGTTTCAGTATTCAGAGCAAGATATCTGTGCATCTTAATATGACGGGAGGGATACTTGGCAAATATACAATACATGAAAAAAAGAAACCGAGCCCAGACGTGACGTCATCAACTCTTCTTAGGAAGCTGAAACACCTTTCTCTCGTTGACCAATGAAACGTGTGTAAATGCAAACTCCACCTGGCAAACCGCATTTTTCTCTGGTGCAGCAGCACTGACACCTCTCAGCTGTGTGTCACAAAGACATGTGCATGACAGGAATTCACCTGAGCCCCACTCACTGACGTTTCACAGAATCTCTGGTCATTAATGTGAAAGTCCTGGAAATGTCACACAGATTTATTGCAAGGAATGTGTCTGTGAAATGTCTCCGCTCAGGTTTTCGGCCTCCTGCTCTGTGCATTGCAGCCAGCTGTGATGGAATTGATAGGAGGGGTTGTTGGTAACGCAGGCGGAGGATTGCCCAGTTAATACTGTCTCATTACACAGATGAACAGTCATTGTGTCAACAACTAATCTCTGATAATCCTTTGGATTGATTCGAAACACGGATAAGAGGAAGGCCGATGCGTTGTTATCATTTTCTACTTGGAGGTAATTTCATGTGGACATGATGCTTTGACCAGACAGCCAGATAAACACATATTTATCTTTTGTCTGGTTCATTCACCTTCATTGTGTAATATCGGTTACGTAACAGACCCATATGTGTAATCATCAGGTTCTGACACTGGTTGTTTTGGCCTTTGTCTTTAACTTGAGAGTGTGAAATGTTGAACTCGTTGAGATGGCGGCTTCTGATAATTAATACACTTATTTTGTAGTGTAATGTGTTGTGTTCCACTAGTACACTTAAGTTAATCACTTAGATTTATCTGTAAACTGATAGCATGTCATGTCATATTATCTGTGTTTTTTTTGTTTTGTTTTCAAAGATGAAACACACATATATTATATTACATTTTCAGGAGCAAGTCGTTCATGTTCTGTGGCCTGTATGCTGCGTTCGTGTTCGCGGGCCAGTACTTCATGAAGGAAAGGCCCAAACTGAACCTGCGGCGACCGTTAGCGTTGTGGTCGCTCAGCCTGGCCATCTTCAGGTGAGTCTGTCTGCTGAAAATAATAAGTAGTAAATTAACCGTGGTTCAGAATCGCTGATTTCTTTCCACTGTGTCTGCCGCAGCATCATCGGGGCAGCCAGGACCGGGTTGTACATGCTGCACGTTCTCACAACAAGCGGCTTCAAACAGTCCGTCTGTGACATCAGCTTCTACAGCGCCCCCGTCAGCAAATTCTGGGCCTACGCCTTTGTGCTGAGCAAGGCTCCTGAACTGGGTTGGTGTTCTTTATCTCCGTCTCAAACGTTGGTCCACCTCAGATGACGAGTATGGCGGTGTAGAGTATCTTCTGTCAGTAGAAACAGTTACTGTTTTTGTACCACTTCAATTCACGATTTCAGTGACTCGTTTTTACAGAACTGTTTTTGTTGCCAGTGGGAATGTTGTTATGGTACTCGGTACATGGAATACTGTTGATACTGTTGTTGTTACCTACTCTGGGGTGATCAAAGTGCTTCCACCCAGAAATTATGTCACCACAAATTACGGTGTCGTTATTAAATAGAATCCATTAAAGATTAGATTTCCTGAAAGGAGAAGGTGAATATGAACGTCTTTGTTCCTCGGAACACTTCAACCTTCCTGTAAATTCAACAGCCAGCAATAATCCTAAGAGCTGGTTCTGTGCATGGAGATGTGATCTCATGCTCATCTCCTCTCCTCGTCCTCTGCTGGTCACATGACCGATTACTCTGCAGAATGGAGGCGGATGCTGACATGGCAAGAAAATTCCATTAGAACATGATTGATACAGACGATGTGTCTTCAGCTGTACACAGGAAGGATGTCCTCGTCCCACTCGTCCCACCCTTAGATCACTGCCAGATGTCTGTACCAGCGACGTTATAAAAAGACAGTTAGTGTTTTTTTTATAATGTGTATGCAAACATGTATGTGTCTTTTCTATGTCTTTGCATCTACGTCAAACCTTTCTTTTCTAACTGTGAAGCTTTTAACTCCAGCGTGTTTTACCAAGATACTTAGAATACAGGTGCACTCCACCGTTCAAGCTCCGGAGGTTGTTAGGACGGTTCAGTTGATGTGAAGGGAGAGTACTGCACTACTTGTAACATTTGAAGTTTTGTTGCTGCTCTAGCTGAACTCAGACTGCTCACCTCTCTCCCTCCACCTTGTCACAGCTCTGGTGGAGATTGTCAGCTAGTTTCTGATGTAAAGTGTCACTCAGATTTCCAGCCCAGTCAATCTGCAACATGGCAGCAAAGAAGAAGTCTTCAGGTTGTGAAGTGGGAGTGAAAAACGCTCTCCTGCCTTTTGCTAGTCTCTGCACTGACACCTTCTTCTTTTCCACTGTCCCACCAGGTGACACGGTGTTCATTGTTCTGCGGAAGCAGCGTCTCATCTTCCTGCACTGGTACCACCACATCACTGTGCTGATTTACTCCTGGTACTCCTACAAGGACCAGGTGGCGGGCGGCGGCTGGTTCATGACCATGAACTACGTGGTTCATTCTTTTATGTACACCTACTATGCTGCCCGGGCAGCGGGCCTGCGGGTGCCGCGCCCCTTCGCCATGATCATCACATTCACCCAGATTATCCAGATGGCGATGGGCCTGACCGTCCTCGGGCTGGTGTTCAACTGGATGCACGAGGTGCGCTGTCCGTCCAACATGGACAACATCACCTGGGGTTCCCTGATGTACCTCAGCTACTTGATCCTTTTCGCCATGTTCTTCTACCAATCTTACCTCAAGGGCTCCTCTGCAGACAAAAGAGCCAAAGCAGAATAAGCTCTGCACTCACTTTACAACATACGTAGCATGTGGCCGACTAGAGCAGCCACAAATCACGCTGGTCCCTCACATTCTTTTCCACCATTTTTACAGATGTTCGTGGCACAACAGAAGGATGCGTCCGTTGATTTAGAGCGTGAGGAAAGAGGTTGGGATTGTTTGGGGATTACGTTGTTGCAACTAATTTAAAGAAAGAAGTTTTAACACAATGACCTCAGTTAAGAGTGGCCTTGGTTGCTCTTTAAGAGTATGAGGTCACTTTATATTTCTGTCTGTGTGCTGATGAAAAAGGGAATCCTGGTTAATCACACAAAAAATATCTATAAATTTCTATCAGTTGTTCAGAATACTCTGAGATTCAGATTAGAGGATGAATTAGACCCCCAGTTCCATATCCAAAATATTGAACTGATTCTTCAAAGTACATAGCACAACCACAGGAGGACAACTCCAGGATCACTAAAAGGGGAAAAAAGGACTTTATGATGCACTGAAGAGAACAACTGAAGGGTGTTCTCACATTTAGCTTTAGCTTCTGACACACTGACGTGCACAGTTTGACTCGCCACATTCACTTACAAACACTAGGACCTATTCATGAATATGTGTGCGACTGCAGGAAACATGCTAACCCACATTAGCTTAAGAAGGATCCTGTCAGCTGTAATGCTCTGCAGCATGAACTCGGTCTGAACTACTCTCTGATGATACCATCAGTCACATTCTTTAGCTTACAGCCGTCCAACAGTGACGTACTTCCAGGAAATTGGTTGTGTAATAGGTTTTACATGTTAGATAGTTCCTTTGTCCATTTAAAAAAAAAAATCCTGTTTACACACTTCACATGATACTGGTTTTGTTGTTAGTTGTGATTGCACATTTGTACACAAACAAGCTCTTACTCTGATTAAGTTTTGCTCTGTACAGCTCATCTTCTTACATTCACACCTTTTTAAAAAGACCTCGTGCTGCTGTAATAGATGATTGGAGATGTTGTGTCCACTGTAAATATGGAGTATTTATTAATAGAACTTTCTCCAGCAGATCTGAAATGACCCTGTGACATAGTCGTAGGAGACGGTTAGCTGCTGATGCACTTACACATTCCTTACAATCCCCCCCGCCACACTGTTTTTCATAATTCAACACCGAAGGTAATTGTAGACTCATGAATGTTTGGAGCAGCTGCAGATTGTGTAGCATAATTTCACGTCCTGTTTTGTTTTTGTGCTAATTTCAGACGCCTCTGAAATTTCTTAGCTGATGCTGATGCTGCAGATCAGCCAGTGTACCACCTTGTTTGTTCCAGTCACACAACCTGTTTACTGTAAAACAAGCCACAATCGTGTTTGGTCAGGCCAGCTTGTCGAAACACTGCTAAACATCAAACCGTCCTGTGATACTATTCATTATTATGACAGTTCTCTTGTGTGCCAAACAGCGCTTCTGTTGTAAAACAAGAAAATGTTTCAACGCTGTGGATGTAACTTCCCCTGAAGGGAAGAACTGGTTTAAGGGCTCTTTATTAAAACGTTATTAATAATAAATCTGCTCTGGTTTTAAATGTTGTTGTTGTTTTAAAATCTCCTTTGCTTGTTCTGTTTTGTGTTTGTGTAAACACAAATGTACAAACATGCAAAACAAACTAATGTTCGTTGTCATTTACTGATTTATGTACTAAAATTGCAATCAGTGCCACCAGATTTACATACAAACAGGAAACAGAAAAATCGTTAACGTCAATGTCACTGTCATCAAGTGTGTGGCGCCCCCGCGTGGTAGAAGTTTGTTCTCACAGTTCCCCTTCACTGTTCAGCTGAACTTAAAGAAAGCCAAGTTATTTCCGACTTTATCGCAGTTCGATTGAAAGCAGCTGTGGTGGGGGTGGGGGGCATGCGAGTCGCCACGTGAGGATGCCTTCACTTACTGTGGAAGAACATGAGATCCTTGTCCAATCTGACCTTTTCTTGGTCAGTGTCACTGTGGCGTTAAATTAATAAAATGCACATTTTTCTAACTGCTGAAATTCACATCTACTCAGTTTAATTTACCTAGATAAGTTGAAAACTAACGATGTGTACATTGTGCAGTACAATTATTACTTTTAAGGATATGACAAAATATGCTCTTCTGAAATTGTTGTTTGTGGATGCATGACTTACTTTGTGTTGCATTTTCACATTACAGTAATTACAGTCTGTGTAGTTTTAATCCCCAAACCAACCAGAAAGAGTGAATCAGTGTGTTTTCTTACGTTACCTACAAAAACGTGTTCACGTTGGTTGTTTTATGTGCACATTGTAATTGTACATCATTGAATAGAAACACGAGGATTTCCAGGGTTGGCAATTAACTCGACCACGTGACCAAAATTAGGTGGGTTTTTTTACAAGGGGCCGTGAATGCAACATGTGCTTTCCTCGTACTGTTTTCTGTGATTCCTTGACAGGAACCACGAAATGTAAAACCCTAGAATGCACCGCGAAATCACCGACGAGTGACGTCTGATTCATCTGCGGTTTGTTGTGAAACGGGTTTCCAGGAAGTTCACGAGGAACGAAATGATCTGTACCAAAGAAGTGGACAACAACAGAACGGGCTGAATCCAAATCACAACACACACACACACACACACACACACATTTTATTTTTCGAAACGTTTCTGGCACAAAAGTTCACAGGTTCTTTATGGACTCAAACCACGAGTACACCTCGAGACAAGTTGGTTAAAAACGGTCACGTTCTTGGCGTAAACATGCAAACAGACGACAAGAAAACAACATAGACATGAGTCACAGTACCTTTGAGGGGTGATGAATTACTACAGAGTGCGACAGTGAAGTGTTCCTCCAGGAGGAAAACGTGTCCTGGGAGGAGTCAAGGTTCGTGCCCCCAGCTGCCCCCAGCTGCCTCCAGCAGGTCGGATCGTGATCGCAGCAGACAGCCTGCAGATGGGCGAGAGTCTGTCATGAATGGACACACACATCTCCTCCTCTGCATTATTCCACGTCGTAGTCCTCCTTTTGGACGATGAACTCAAGAGCTGCCGAGCAGATGTGGACTTTTCCCAACTTACCCTCGAGTTGGAGGAGCTGAAGCACAAGTTTCACTGGACAACAGGTAAATATTTGTACTGACTCTTTCCTTGAAGTGACCAGAATGACCGGGGGGTGTAGAACTATTATTATATTCAGTCAAATAATCTGGGGAGATTCGTTTAACAAAGTTCACAATTTCTGTACAGTTTCGATAAAGGAATAAAAGATGCGATTTTTTTTTTCATTCAAACAAAAATAATTCGCACAGAGTGAATATCTTTTATCAATATATGAAACAATCCAGAAATGACATTTCACACACATAAAAAACACAAAAAAAGGGAAAGTAAGTATTTGTGTACAGTACTTGTGCGTTTTATCATGTAGTTGACTATTTAAAACTGTGTGTGTGTGGGGGGGGGGGGTCATGTTAAGCTAAAGTAAGTTAGCTACCTAAGTTATCTGTATTACCTGTACCTAAGTTACTATGTCATGAAGTTGCAAGTACTTAACCGTTAATTAGTCGGCAGTAGGAGTGTTCATGTTCCATTTAGCTACCTGTCAGTTTGGTGAATATAATGACTGTTACCTTTATCTATTAATACATGTACTTATCTGAGGTTCCTGCTGACAGCTTAGTTCGACCTCTCTGCTACCTGGTGGTGAGAAATGTCTAGTTCTAGTTGATCACGTGAACAAACAGATTACATCTTAAAGGCACCAGCGAGAACTGATAACATGTTGGCTTGATTATCAACCGTGTTGATAAAACACATCAACTTTTAATCTTTAAAGTGATTGTGAAGAGAAAGCTCGGCGTGGCATTCTCCAGGTGGTCATCATGTCCCTGTGGATGATTCTTCCCGTCAGTCTGCCCGTCTTCACCATCACAGGGATATGGGTCGTGTAAGTATCTCAGTTACGTAAGTACACATCGTTTCTTGTGTTGCAGGAGTGTTTTTTTTTCCCCACACAGCTTAGTGCAGATAAACAGGTACATTGTAGTAAACTGTAGAAGTAAAAGTATGTTCCAGACAAACCCCTGTGTGCTGTTAGTTGATGATTTTATTTTGTAAGTATTCTGGTGGTTCCAGGTCACATTTGTGTTAAAACCAGCACCAGGACCAGTCAAGACTAATGGCTTCCTGTTAGTAGTATGATGGCAGAGGAGTACAGCGTTCCTTGACTTGGCTGGTTTTTGTGTCCATGTTTTCCACATCTGTGGCTCCTCACATGGCAGCAGAACACAGCGACGAGGCAGAGCTGTTCCTGTCAGCACCATTTGAAGTCACTGTCAGCAGATACATAGAAGTCTGCTACAGTATCTCAAGATTAGGAGGTAATGGCAGCTTAAAAAGACCACGTCAACATTAGAGACAATGGAGATCCACTAAATTCAAACTTGCACGTCTCATATGATCTTCTTATGAAGAAAACCAACTACATGGAATTGCAGGCTGAGGCATCAGAGGACAATGATTTGCTGTTGCTTATCAGAGGTTTGCCTGGTCAGTTGTTTTGTTATCTCCTTTTGAGATTGACACACAGAACAGATGACGTTATTTGTTGTTGTTGTTGTTGACTATCTGGAGATAAAGCACATATGACTTGAAGAAGCGCTGAGTCGTCTGTCTGTCGTCTGACTTGAAAATGTATTACTTCTGGCTGCATCATTGTCACCGAAATGGCCTGGATGCAGGCAGAGGCACCAAAAAAAGTATCATTTTATTTCATTTACAAGGTCAATTTGATCACTCTGTCAACGGTTAAGCTGGAAAAAAGGAGGATACAATTGTAACTGTATCTGGATTTCAACAGCGTTAAACTGGCGTCTTACTTAAAGGACACTGGTGCTGTCGACTAACTTCGTTTTTCCTGTTGAATTTGGTTGATTTGGCAGATTCTGACGCCAGTCTAGAGCCAGTCACTCACCTAAATCTACTAAAAGTACTTTAAAAAAAGTATAAGTCAGTAAATATATTATAGTAATTATTTGTACATTTACAAGAATTACACATTTTATGTAGTATAACTACCATTGGCAGTTGAACCACTTCTATTACTACTGAGAATACCTAATAAAGCACTTTTCTCTTGATCAGGCGTCTTTCT